>JPKZ01001653.1:69724-87336 GCA_000803305.1 Toxocara canis
AGTAAGCGTGGTAATTTAAACTTCTGTTCAACCTTCGAGGTTTTACTTTCAGTTCAATAATCGAATTTTCTCCGCGTTTGCACGAAGTTCGTCTTCAGCACCGAAAAGACATGTTGGTGCTTCATTTGTTATTCCTTTTTCAAAAATATTTATCGATCATTTTATTCTTTCGATCAGCAATAAATCAGTTTCCCATATCTCTTTTTTTTCCATTTACGATTATTGCTGGTCGTTCTTTTTCAGTCTTACCATATTGCTAGCAACCATCTTTCTTGGCCAGTATTAATGTAGTTCTTGTTTTTCGCAGTTAATGCAGAAGAAATTTTATGAGGCGTATGGTGATGGTTGAAGAAACTAAATTTCTAATGATAACGCTATCAGCGACCATCATTTGCATAATAATGAATATATACTATTTGAATACGCGTTCAGAGTGCATCATGTTCGATCATAACATAAACCACAACACATAAATAGACCGCTGTATTCGATGCCATCGATATGCGTTTCACTCATTCGTGATGATAGCATAGAGTGAGCGGAAAAGTCGCCAGAACGGCTGCTGATTTTCATATAGTTTGTTACCATTACCAATATTATTTAATGCGTTTTGCATTTCAGTGCATTTCAATACAAGAAAAAAATATCATAGTTGTACTTTGAAATTTTTTCATTCTCACATTTCGGCTTGTTGAGGTCATAATAATTATACCGTATGCGAACAAACTGAGGCTGCATTTATTTGTTTGCATACGTAAATTCTTCGCAAACAATGTTTTACTCTTCTGATCGCTTTACATTTCCAAGTTTCGGCTTCTTTTTTTCTTACTACTAAACGACATTTGGTTGATCACATCAATCGCGTATAAATAAATTGTGAAATATGACGACAACATTCGGGTGATCACATTAAATTTTCTGCTACTAAACGAATGGGAATATTGCATTATATTTCAGGCATCGTCAACAATGGGAGAGAGCAGTTCATCATGTCAGTTGTACGAAACCGACTCAGCACTTCCATCTGCGCCCAGTAAGTGCCAGCTAACTAACTAATTTATAGCCTAGCTGCCTAAATAGTTCGACAGGGTTTGACTTTTAGCACAACTGTGCCAATAATTGTGACTATTGTAAACGGTGGTCAGCGAAAAAGATCGAAATACGTAAATTACTTGTAGCATACTCCGTTGTCGATGTCGATAGCACACTCCGTCATTGATGTCGATTGTTTTCGCAATGAAGCACAGAAACTTTCAGCTGTGAATGTCACCACTAAGGGTTGTGAAGACTGACTTAAATTTTTTGTATAGCGAGTTATTTTTGAAAAAAAAAAACTTTTGCATCTGACGCAATCCAGACTGATATCAAACTAAGCAACAGTCCGATCGGTTGATTGTAGAAATGTTGATCTTTTTCAGTTTTGTCAAATGAGAAGGAGCTTGTAGAGTTTTGGACGTCTCGGAATCTTGCATACCACGCATTGATCCATACCTTCCTTGGTAAATCATCGTGGGCATGTTTGGCGTCGATGTAGTCGGCTCATCGAGCTCTAATAGTTCTTCTGATCTGGACAGAGACAGAATATTTTCCTTTGAAAAATTACCCATCTTACAAATTGTTGATGTACTATTGGCAAAGCTTAAGAAATTTGAAGCTGTGAGGGTTTTTATTCGTCACATTAAGCAGGAGAACGATAACCAAGTTTGTTACCTGTAAGTAATGCCAATATTCATTTTTTTCGATCCCTCCACCGAACGATTTCTTGTTTCCGCTGTGGATGCTGTTCGATCTGTGTAACCTCGGAGGGTACATAGATTGAAGTTGGGGATTTTGGAGGAGAGAGATTCTACCGGTAAATTTCGTCCAAAATAACAGTTATTTTGATGAAGATGGTATTCCAAGATAAACTGAAAAATAGTGTAGCACAAAAGCATGAAGCTTTGCGATACAGCGAAAAAATTTATCTTGTTTGAACAGGGAAAAGAAAGGATTGCCCGTGGATGGTCGATGTGGGACTACATTTGTTTGGTCAATTTGAAATTGCTCTGAATAGAGAAGCCCGTCATGCTGGGAAGATATTTCACTCTGATTTCTCATATCGACCTTAATATCGATTTTTTAAAATTTAATTTTCTCCGATTTAAAGAAAAATATTTCGTCTTCTTATTATCTTTGTTTAATCCAAGTCAGTATTTGATAGCAACATCTTGCTTTATTTAGAGCGGAAACTCGCTAAGAATGTAAATGAGCAAAAGCAGGTACAGTTTTCTTGTGGAGGACGATGTGATCGAAAAGGGGTATGTTTCTAAAACGGTTCATTGGTTAAACTTAACTTCGCTTCTTGCATGCCTGATAAACACCTCTATAGATTAGTTAAATTGATATTGTTGTGCCGTGGGATCAAAGTCGTGTGAGAATCGACGGTAATACACACTCAATACATTGTTCTCGATGGTATGGCTTTTCTAGTGTGTGTCATTTCGCAGTAAGATACGATTGGGTCGTTGCGATGGACAGTAATTCGAATTTTCTCATTTTAGTCATGATGTACAGTACAATAGTAAATGTTCACTGCATATATTTAACTCTCTGAATGATTAATAAATTTCCATCCGATTACCATTCATAATTTCACTAAATTCCTTCTGGTGTTGAGTAATTATTCCTTAAAGGAAGAGTACGTATCGCGTCTTCCAATATCTGTTCATAACAAAATATTTTTAGGCGTCGTCAAATGTGAGTTTTCGGAGAAACAGACCATTTGGGACGAGAGGGGGTGGGGGTGGAGGGACGGGGTGCATAGGTACTGTCATATGCAATTTTTTGCAACATGAAATATTTTGTTTTCTTCGTCTCATCTCCTCCAGCTTTTACCGAAATTAGTGGAACGATAAAAAAAACCCAGTAAACAGTCACCACAATTGAACAGCCAATTTGCTTGTGTTTGTTTTTTAACGATACTGGATGCCACATGGAGATCGTTATACCCGGTTGAATAGCAAAAGTGGATAACTAAAATATAAAATAACTGGAGTGGAGAGGGTCCGGATGAACCTGAGCTGCCGGGAATGGGAAAGAGGGAGGATGAGTTGAGGAAGGACGTGAAGCAAAGTTTTCATGCAACAATTATATGTTAACGTTTGTTGTCATCATGTCATCATTGTCATTGCTCGGCCTCCGATAATCTTCGTTCGGGATGTCCTGCTTAGATGCTTAATTCAAATACTCACGTACTTATACCGGAAGACGATACAGCATCTCATCATTTCATGAATACGCATGAGTAATTTCAGGAAGTTGCGGTAGAGGAAGAAAGAAGCGGTGACGAAAACAGTATCATTGCACAATCCGAAACGGGAGAGAGTAGCGATCAGTTGGATTACATGTGCAAATTGTTAAACGAGGCGTGCAGCCGTGTCTCTCGTCGCCAACTGCTTCGTATTTATTCTCTTTTTGATGAATAGTTGTATTCTTTTCATATTTTAAAATATACGCCTTAGGTGATACACAATCGGAAATATTAACAGACGTTGAAAAAAGCTTCTAAATACCAAAATTAAACTGTAATATGAAGAGTGTTATAAGTTGTGTTTTATATAACTTATAACACAATTTGTATAAGCTGATGAGATACGAAAAGTGGAAGGATCTCTGTGGCAGCGGCTTACCGCGAACAGAGAGAGATGGAAACGGAAAGTTGGACGACTTCACTCGTCGCGACAGTATGTTGCTGATAGCGGGACCAGGTAATGAAGAGTGCTAACGTTAGTTGAGATTGCTCAAGGGCATGAAGTGTACAGTTTATATTGTGTTTTGATATAGCAAAATACTTACTACTTATGAAACTGCATGAGGATCATGCAGTGTAAACGATAGGTAAAGCAAAATTTTAGCACATAGCAATTAATTGTTAGCGTTTTTGTTCTTATTGCACACTATCGTCGACGATATATAGGTATGTACTATTCGTTGTCTTAAACGTTTCGGGCTTGGCTCAGCGTTTCCAACGATTCTTTTCATTGTTGCTGTTGAGTGCTTTTTTTTTTCATGCATATATACACTCACAAACAACTAGCAGTCATTTGTATGCACAAAGAATCGAACCGGTTCATTACTTTTTATGGGGGTTTTTTGATGTTATGAAACATCTGTTGAGCGCTTTTGCTGCAACAGAAACAATCTAAGGATTTCGAGAAAATTAATCTATCTATCGATCGAAAAAAAAAGTCGATCTGAAAGAAATTCGATCTAAAATTTAAAAAAGAAAGAAAATCGATCTAAAAAAAAAGTTTAAAAAGTTAAATGCGAGAAAACGGATATTCTCCTCATTGCACAGTTGTTTTGTGAAAGTGATTTGTCGACCTTTTTGCTCATTGTACAACAAATTATAGCTTTTACTTCATCTATTGACAGTTTCCGAAATGGCATTTGACACTTCTTTTATCTTTGTGTATCTCGAAGATGTGAATTTTCCGGCTATATAAGTCCTTATTGGCGTACATATGATTATAAAGTGTTCTACTTTTGTAGACTGAGATGTTTTCAGTTGAATGATTATCATAGCAAAATCGACGTATGAGAAACTTTCCCTACGCTACGATGGACTTCAGAAAACTTACGGTTATGAAGGATTTCACTTGTTCATTTTTTTAGACATGGAACCATTTTAAAAAATTTTGCTGGTTACTTTCTGTCAGCTGTTAAAACATGGACGAAGAACTACTAGAAAGCCCTACAAGGGCTTAAAAAACGCACTTCGAAAAGTGTGACCCGTACTTTTCTTTTAGTTGAAATTTATCACCATTGAAAGAAACCGATTGTTTTCTTTTCATGAACGGAACTAAATGCTATTTATTACTTAAAAAGTCGACCTTCTTTGCAAATGTTACTGCTAGGAGACAAACTGTATTGTTGTCGACATATTTTGCTTGATTTACTTTAAGCGATCACATTTCTTAGTGTAGAGAGCCGAGCGTAAAAGTTATTGTGGCAACTTGTCCTGATCATTTGCTAGCAATTCTGATCATTTGTTAACAACTGTATGAGATTAGCACCAAACTGTTGTGTCAATGCTTGCTGTTGCTCTCACGAAATATGTAACTAACACTGTACTCCCTGACCCCATCCATACAAGATGTATATTCGTTTCTTTTTTTTTCAGCCCAATTTAAAAAACCTTGTTCTGTTTACGCTTCACATCTTTATACATCGCTAAAAAGTTAGCAGTCTCATGTATACTTTAACATACTTTATTGCTGTGGTACTTTAATGAAGTGACGATGGTGTGGTTAATGTTGGGCTGCTTTTTCTTGTAATGGAAAAAATGTTTTTTCTGAAATGTGCATTAAAATGCAGGTGCAATACATCTTTTCGTTCTTCTCAACCATGAATTGTCTGTTACGCAACTTCAGTAACACGAAACGCCATTGGGGGGGTGGGCGATGAGACAGAGAAAGGGGGGGGGGGGGGGGGGGGGGGGGAAGGGATTACTATGCTGAGAGCTACGAAACTAGAGAAGTCGAGCGGATATTACAAACACCGTTTTTCTGATGGGTGAAGGTTGATCCTAACTCTCTACTGAAGGTTGACCCCTCCCCCACCACTCCCCTCCCTCCAACCCAAACCGCCTCTCAAAAACTAAACGATCACAGGTGTGACGACAAACTGAAGACATTCCGCTTTCATAGCATCGGTCTGTTGCGTTTTCCGGGATTTTGGCTTGTATGCACTGCACTGTACTTGCATCCGATACGATTGGTTGAAGAATGTTACCATTTTTGAATGCAGCGTACTTTCTGGTTATCTGCACCACACTCCTTTAAATCAGTGGCTGCTCCATCTTTTCGTGTTTATCGAGGCTGCTCCTGGCCGCTGAATGGTCGCTGTCAAATGCATTTGTCAAAGTTTAAGTATGCAAATCAATCAGCAAAACTTAATTTAAAAAATTTTTTTGTGAAGTATTGCGCCAGAAATGTTCTAACTGAATGATATTGTTCACTAAAGTGCAAACTACCTATGTAAGCATGGCACGAACCCGTGATCTTCCATTTCCAGAATCTATTCTATCAACTGAGTTGTTTTCAGCGAACCTTTGAACTCTGAAAATAAAAGTTTAAATGATTCCTTAGCTGTAGTGAGGAACAAACAACACGTCGGTGTTTAAAAGCACAGAACCTTCAGAACGGCACATACCATATGAATGACAAGATAAAGGGAGAGAGAGAGGAATGAAACGTTAAGTAACCACACAAATAAAAATCATCAGCACTCCTTAAACGATAGAAACGCATTGAAATGACCGAAAAGTAATGTGGTCTGGCCCAGACCAAAACGAAGGATATAACCGATTCCAGGATAGAATATATCAGCACAACAGTTGTACACATCAAAATCTTATATATCCATACACATGCCGAGTTGAGTGTAGTGCTTTCAAAAAATTTTTTTCCAACTACAGAGAGATGGCGAGTAAAAGACTTCATTTCAATTTTGTTTTTATGATCGGAAACCGAGTGAAATACATTAAGGTCTTTCTCGTATGAAGGATGACTGACTGACGACTGCCTTTGCAGCCTAAACGGGGAAAATCTTAGCGTGGTTATCACGCTTAGATCACTTTAAAGCGAAATAATTTCTCTCTTGGAGCAAACTGCAACGTATTTCGCGTTATCAATTTATGACAGTGCGTGTGGTTCGTCTATCGAGAAAGAACGAGGAACGCATCCCCTAAGTGCAAGCATGCGTTCAACATTGTTATCATCAATGGCGGCATCACAGTTCAAAAACAAATATCACGCGTTCATGACATTAACGCCCAAAATCACAATAAGACAATCAACGATTGCCTTTTTAAAAAGTCTGTCCTCTTCATTCCCACTTTTTAATGACTACACCTCTCTTCGATGTCTCCAAAAACTTTCCATCCAGCCATAAAAATCACTGATTTTAATTATGAAATGGAAGCAATAAAAGCTTTGAAAAGTGTACTTTAAAACGCAGCCTAATCGGTGACTGATATTTTAACTGTTTACCTTCCTATAGCAAAAAGTTACAGCCCAAACAGTTTTCAACGAGTTGCAACTAAGTGAAGTCAAAACCAGTGTTTTACTTTTCGTGCCTCCCCCCTCCTAGGACAGCAATCAAACGGCAAGTTACAACTGCTGTGTAGAGTTGCCATTCCATCTGGCTTCATCATCCGGATCACGTGACGCAGAATCCTCCTCATTGCGGAATCGACGAATATTGCCCTCCTGAAATGGTCATGCGCATCGACTTCAAATTTTTTAAAAGCTTCGCGTTCTAGCGTCTCCCTTTTCGTGCTCCCAACCAGCATCTTTTACCGGACATCTCCGACTATCCTCCCCTCTCTCTCAAGCGTCTCCAGCCTCGTTTGAGATGATCGTTTTCATATAACAATTTTCAAAAATTGAACCGAAGATCATGCTGCCTCATTGGCACATACCTTTCGACTCGAAACCAAAGCAGGTACCGCTCCTGTTGACTTACACTGATTAAAAACGCGACTTCAACAGGCAGCATGGAGAGTCAGTTGTTTTACTCCTGTGATGAAATCTGGTTTGTCGCACCCGAGAACGATCAGTGCCAGAGATAATGGAAAGAATGGCTAAAACGAGATCCACAATGGGCTCCCACGATCTGTGACGATTACGGAGACCCTGCAGTCCTTAGACGACCTGGCCTTTTCCTTCCCCCATAAAGAAAGCGGTTCAATACACAGCTTCACGTAAACATTGTTCTAATAAATTTCAAACTGCTAGTTCATGACGCTACTTAACTACTGATCTCTCATAAATGAAAATCAAATTCACTCAATACGAAAGCAAGCCTAATGAGAGCGAACATTGCAGAAGACAGCAATATCCTGTTTCGACATAAGATCAGCTGTTTTCGAGCGATCTATTAATACATCTCCTCTCAGCTGGGCGATGGGTGGGCATAGNGGGAAAGGGAAGGCTGAAAGAAAAGTGAGGGTGATGTTCCCGCCATCTGTAAATAATTTTCATCGCAAAACGCCTATGGACACCTACTCGATATCGTTCACCTTTTGTAGATTGCCTACCATCATCAACCGCTTGTCCCCAAATGACGAACCCAAAGTCGAACCTTGAATTATTCAATTCTCTATTTTAAAAAAAACCTTAGCATATCAGACAGACGCCCGATGTGACATGTAGGAGGTCGCTAGATGAGGCAGGTGGGAGAGAGGAATACCTGCCTACACATGATCTATATATCCATAGTTTTGCTTCTGATGAGTCGGCGATTCAAATAGAACGAAACTTTCATTTGTTAACATTTCGGCTTGCCAGTTCATAACCACGATAAACAACTCTAAAAAAATGCTTGGTTTATAGTCCAAATTTGGGCATTATTTATTATGAGTTTGATTTGCTAGCAAATGAAAATATGGTTCCCTCTGAACTTCGGATGCATAATACAGTCAAATCTAAAACGCAACTAGGCAATCCAACAACCTTGGTACACCTGAGATATTTATGACTCAATAACAAAGTCGGTCATTATTTCCAACTATTCGACTACAACCGCAAAAAATAGAAGCGTAAGTATTTGTAACCTTCAGAAGTGAAACAAGTTCAACAAATAAGGCATACAATAAATACCTGTCTGCTGAAACGCTGCTCCTCACGGATAGGTGCATCAACATCCCCTTGCAAGCCTACGTTATTTGCTCTGACTGTCGAAGGTGCAGACGGGTTTGCATTCCCAAAGCCAAAGAAAGAAAGCACAAGACGATAAAGCACTTGGAACGGCGCTATCAGTACGTACTGTATCAAACCCACAACACTCGATCCTCCAGTTGGCAATACTGCACGCTTTGATCGCTTCTGAAAATCACCACAACACCTTAACACATCATCATCTTTTGAGTAGGAAGAAAATCCACAATTCAAGAATTCAACAATAAAAACCCAAGTCTCTTATCTAATCTTCTCAGCACCTGTTCAACATCATCGATGGATAGAAGGGAACCTGTCATACGAAGAAACAGAAAAGAAGAGCACGGGGGACGAAAAAAATTAAATTTCAGAGGAAAATAGTGAAAATTTCGTTCGAAATTGTGGATTTTCTGTACATTTCCCTTGAAAGAATTCTAATTAAACGTTAAAGTTTTCTCAACTATCAAATCTACTAACTGCTACTGTAACTTGGTGGACAGCTCTCTGCCTTGCTTGGCTAGTGGACAAAAAATCCAATCAGTCACGACACGAGACTTACCGTGATCACAAGTATAGTAGCGGACGGAGTCAAACCAAGCTCCAAAAACGACAAACTCGTATCGGGGAATTCTCGACGTGGATACATTTGAACCAAATAGAAATCATCTTGCTGTCGACCATCCTTCAAAAGAACTTTTTGTTTTCAAAATTCACTCAACCACTCAGACAGAACAGCCGAACTTCACATAACTTCCTGTAACCCCCTCTCAATCTGTCATGAAATTTGCAAATTGCCAAGACTTATACAGCAGCCGAAAACTGCATTATGAATCACTGAATGAACTACCGCACTTTTTGTTCTGGCATTAAATTAAATCACATTGCGTGAATAAATAAATATGGTAATATCTCGAATGAAGCCCATCCCGTTTTCAAACTGAACAATAAAAGTGTGGGGATGTTGTCTTCATAAACAAATCGAAAGAAATACTACGTTCCATTTTTTTTTTCCATATTAGCCACGGTACTCCATTTGACTCGTACAAAATATATAGCACAATCTAATATCACGAATAAGCTCCCGGAGCTATAGAATTCTCTGCTTCCTACAGTAAGGCTGGATTATTTTCAGTCTCTGCTAAATTGTTAGTCCGCAGTATCCCCAACCACTTTTGAGGGAAGTGAGGGAAGGGGAGGACTAAAAAACTCGCAATTTAATGCAGAGGGAAGGCTACATGAAAAGCAGGAGATGTGACTTTTATTCGAGGCGATATGATGAATTCCTCGTTACTTATAACGTATATGAGCCAACAACCCCTACAAACCGTTTTTTTTTTTGCTTGTGGAAGCCTTGCTTCTTTGGCCTTCATGCTTGTGAAACGGAACCGGTACGCCAGCTCTCGAACAGCCGAACTAATATGTGACTGACTCTACATTTCACTGTAAAGCAACACCTCAAAAATTCGAAAACGTTATTGTCAGCAACGAAAAGTACAACAGTGCGACCGTTGTACTTATGCCTCTTCGACACATCGCTAAACCAGATATATACCGCGTAAATCGATATATATCTGGTTTAGATAATTCTTAAATATTACACAAACATGACATGAAGGCATCATCGTGTCAGGGAAGGCGGTACAACAGTAATCAAACCAACTAAGGAATTTTCATACCTGCTTGACCAGTTCAATCAACTCCTCGAACTTGCTCGAAGATGGAAACAGGTGAACAAGGGTACTACCATCGGGAAATTTGCATTGAATTCGGCACTCCGAACTGCAAGTAGCATGCTATGAACCACTCTCCCTCATATATGGTCAACCCCCCCCCCCCCCCCCCGTTCAAATTTGGGTCGCTGAAGCCAAGCATCATCCCTTACTCGAATGCGGTAATCATGTACTCGATCAAAGTTCCAACAGTTCCGTGTAAAAACAAATGTTTCAGTCGAACGTATAGCGGTTAATCTTACTTATTTGTTCTCATCCTCTCATTCTAATATTCGCATTGCGCTAACGGAAACAACGCAACACTCAGCTGCGTCTATAAATCTATTCACACTAACGAGATAAGGTAGATAGTTTCCGCTCAAGTGTCACATTATGTCTGAAAAATGACAAAACTGGCGAAAATTGACGAAAAGAAAAATGAGGCGGAACGCTGCAATCCATCCAACTGCTTGCATTGACCCTCTTCAGCATAAAACACTGTTTCACGGAATTAAGAATACCGATTAACATGTCCACTCTTTCTTCTCTTCACTCCAAACTTCGCATTTCATTACTGCCTTAACAGTTTACGGGCTCATTTGCGAAAGAACTTGTTTTTGTTTTGCCTCTCTTCTTGTCACCATATTTTTAAAGGTGCTTGCGACCCTCACCTGATTTAGGCTGTGATTTACGACTATCCTAATGGAAGATGGTTGACTTACCGATGCTAGGAATCGTCAGCTGCCTATCAAAAGCCCTTCGACCTGTTCTAACAGCATCCATAAATCAAACGGTCAAACATCGGAAGACACTTTTGGTAATTTTTTAAATCTAATTTCGCTTGTATTGGCTCTCTGACATCCGCCAACTCTACGAACGCCGCATAAGTGTGGGTTCATTTCCAAACCAAATGCGAAATTTCCTGATGATGCGACACCGTTAGGTACGCACGTACTTTGTCATTGATATTAATTATCCAGTACTTCGCGACCCTCAATTCTTAAACTTGCATACCCTCCAGCCAATCAGATCACGCACGACCGACTATATAAGAAGTGCTTCATGGTGCTTATCGTCTTGTTCTACTCTGATCTTCTACTGTGCGGTATTTTTCGCTAATCAACGTCTTCTCCATTGCCTCGCCTCACCACTCGACCAACACAACAGTAGCGATCAGTGAATATAACAGGTGCGATGATCTTGTAACGTATCAACGTATCTTTGAAAAACTAATTATGTCAGAGGATCAAAACTGTTCTATGTAAGATTTTTGTATGAGTAATGGGCAAAACAGGTGTTTTCTCGAATTTTCCCGAGAAGAAAAAGATTTTTTTTCGATCTCATCTACATATGAGACTAATTACTGCAGATCCCGAAATCGAAGCCTCTACATCAAATAACACTCCAGTGCTAACTCTCGGCAGAACAAAACGGAATTCTGTGAAACCAGATACAACCATAAACTGCTGTTATACTTTCGACTTTTCGAGACCGAAATTTGTACCTTGGAATTGGCTGCTGCACCAAGATGTTACTCCCAGGAGGTTTAATGTTACAAACGTTTGCTGCACCCATACTTCTTTCTTCTCGTCTTTGCCGTTCTTCCCTTAAAGAAAAGAAAAGAAAATCTAGTACTTTAAGAAAGAGAATGAGAAGAAGCACACAATATCTTCACCCACCTTCCTCCTTCTAGTGTCTTCTCATTCTCAAAAAACAGCCTTTCTATCTTCCGCTACTTATTGCTTCCAAATCTTGGATGCTACTGAAAAACAATTCCTTCAGAATTTACCCTTCCTTACCATCGATTGATTTCACCACAATGCCTTTCTGCGATGCCATTAATCCCCGTTGTATGCTACAGGCTCCCAGGTTTTGCTGTGATCGTTCGTTGATCTAATTTTCCTGTCGTGAAATTTCAAAAGAAATCGTCATCTAAGGTATTCAAACTTTTTGGAATATTCAACTAATCGCTTAAACTAGCTGCCCCATTTCCTGCTTCTTTCAGAAGCCTCTGTACAGTAAAGAGAACTTTAAGGAAAATAATTACTATGGAAAGACCCCTTAAGAAAACAACGTGACCATTAAAGAAAAAAAAAATCGCAGCTGCAACATAATGTTCTCTTGTGAAAGCGGCAAAACCTAGCAAAAGAAGCACCTGTCGGCCTTAATTTGCTCTCTGAGCCTCTTCAGTTGTTGTTGTGATTCGAGTTTGTCGCGACGCCTTTGTTCGGCCAATTCGCGTGCTTCTTTCTCCTCTCGAGCCATCTGCAATTTGCTGTTGTAACGACGAAAATAAATCGGCAATTTCAGAAAGTACGGTCGACCTCCTGTATCCGTAAGGAACCCATTTCAGAAGCCCCATCCTCCCATATATCAAAACCCATGAGAGCTCAAATCCCTTAAATTAAATGGTACCGTAAATGTATATAGCCCGAGTGCATCTTCCAGCACAATTTTAGTCATTTATAAGTTACTCACGGTACCTAATACAACATGAATGCTATGTAAGTCGTTGAAATACCCTATAGCGTAGCGAATAATTCTGTACATATCCAGTACAGAAACAACCATCGTAGGCGTAACTATATAGTACAACGTTCATGGCCCACGGCTGGTTGAAACCTTTCTGATCCACGCTTGGTTTAAGCAAAGAATACTGAACGCTGCCTGTATTTCCAGCCGTGCAATGAAGTTACGCCTAGTAAAATAAGCTTTCCTAATTTCAGAAATTTCTTCAAATGCAAAAGTGAAGTCTCGTTCTTCCTGACAAATAAATCGTATCTCCCAAGAGAGGCAGCACAACCTTGCTTGCTTCCCATAGACACATTTATTCACTGCAAGAAATAATCAGCGAACTCTCATATCTTCAATCAAACAGCCTACCACTCAAAATAAAACGCATAAACTAAGGAGCTTCCACAATAAAACGATAGATTCAGTAATCAAGAGAGAGGGAGAGGGGGAGACAGGAGAGACCTTAGCTTCAGCCATGAGCTTGCCGGCATTCCTTCTTTCGAGTTCCTTTTCACGTTCCTCCTTCCTCTTCCTTTCCTCATCAGTGGCGTGCTTCTGCTGCAGGAGCTCACGTGCCCTGTGAAGGAGAATACAGATAACCAAATCTTCGCGATTTATCAGAATTAAGTGAACACCAACAATTTACACCTATTATACGCCTATCTCCACAGTCCCGAATATTTAAGCTAAAGCCGTCATAACCTCTGACATATGTATAAAGTACAAAAAACCAAGAAGACCCAGTGGATATACGCACTCGATGTACGTCTGTGACCGACGCCACCACTTTCAAATACGCCGTTACCGCGGAGCTCTCTAATTATTTCAATCAAGCTTGGTAATTATTAGCTTATTCAGCGTTAATTCTGCTATCAAAAGCATCCCATGACCTTTAAAAATTATTTCTAATTCGCTGAACGTATGCAGTCCAGACTTGTTAAACTGTAACTGTGTGAACATTGTTCTTTTGGGACTACAGCGCTACTCAAAAGAAATGTTAATAGAAATTCATACTTTCGTAATGTACTAAGTTAGTCATCGACTAAGTCACTAGCTAAACGATCAAATCTTATTAAATTCAAACTTCAAAAGTGAATATAAGTACGGTCCAGTTAGAAGAGTAAAACCAGAGAGAAAAAAACTTAACCACTAGGATTGATTGCAAACGTGTAAGGACACAAAGCATGCAGGTAGTAATTGTTAAGAGAATATATTTTAATGATGGAGTGCCATCAACAGAACGCTTTCCTTTTCCAAAGCGAAATGCGATCGCGTTCGTCTGAATTTTATTGGCAAATAGATTCGTGATGCACTCAAATCCTGTTGCTCTTGAAAAGAGAAGAAACAAGATTTCGATTCTACTTCACTTTATTTGATTTGCCTCAACCATTTCCCATCTTCGACACTCCTCCCCCCCCCTTCCTCCCATATGGAAAAAAGCGATAAACTTCAACTAACCTTTTAGCTTTCTCTTCGACGGTCAGGCTAGAAACACCTGGGGCTGGCTGCTCGTTCTGAACTGTTAGGGCAGCTGCATCAGCTCTATCACCTGATTCAGCAGATGTCAGTTTCGAGGATGATGGTTCATCCTTTTGCTTTTCGGCCCCACCGTTGTGCGCCTACAATAAGACTCTATGGCCTAAAATCTTGATTAGAAGGACGTGAGCAAATACGATCATATGGCATGCTGAGGACTTAACATCATCCTTTCACCTCTCTGACTTCTCGACTTCAACAACAAAAACATCCTCTTTCTTTAAATTCGATACTTTGCTAAGGACAACGAGTGGGAGCAAGATTTGTTGAGTTCTCGCAATCATACATAAAATATACCTCGTTAATCGAGTGGTTCTTAGAAAAAAAATCAAGAAAAAATACTTTTCGTTCCACCAAAAATCAATACGTCCGTTTGCTAACTTTCCCTCACTCGTATTTTTAAACATTGCTTTGACCTCATTGTTTCGATGGTATTCTTATTTGTTCTTTATCATCGCATTTATGAAGCCTTTCTTTTTGGCTTAGTTGTCCTCATAATATTCATATATTTCCTAGTCCCTATTACGTCTATACTAGTCCCCATTACGCAATTTTAAGCCTTGCAAGTGCCACCCTTTTTTCAATTATCTATTAATTTTCTCTAAACTGCATTTTTCAAGAATACGTTAGAGAGCTGCTAAAAGTGACGGAACGAAAGCAAGCGCAAACCGCAACAGCAGCCCGCAAACGACTGGTGAAAACGACGTCATCCATCGTTTCTGTGATCGTTATCACATCGAGTGGCTTACCGTATAGATCGATTATATATGACGCTGGTATTATAGGAACAGGATCTGAAATAGCGCTTACTGTTTGAGGTCAGCTGCATATACTTATTTTGGTGTGTTTCAAATTATCAACGAGAGAGGAAAAAAATGCAAAAATTACGCGAAAACTTTGGGAATGTATGGGTCCCAGTCAAACCAGCATTCTCAAAAGAAGCTCGTCCTAACGACAAGTGAACTGAGAGCTGCTGAAATCAAATCAGAAACGATTCATCTTTTTTTTTTTACTGTCTTCCTCTTTCTTTTCGCACTACACTTTAGCCTTTTTTCAAGTGAGCTGACTCTCTTCTCCCAAGAGGGGGAAGCGAACGCGAGTAAGAGAGCGTCGATAAATCGTTAGACAAAAAAGCTCGGAAAAGTGATCATAAAAGTGATCAGCATTCAACGAAAAATGAAAACTCACAGATCTGAGCGAACTGTTTCGCCTGCTCACTTCCATCGAAGACTCGAATAGCGACCATCTGCTGCTCACAGCAACGCTCATCGAATTCCTCCCAAAAATTAGCCATTTTCTTCGTGTTTTCGTTGTTTGCTTCTATAAATGTTGCTGGTGCACGTGTGATTTACAGAGAGGTGCGCTTAACGGATTTAAATACTCAACAAACGGAGAAGGAAGGAATAGCAATGACGAAAGCGCTGCAATTTATAATAATTGGAACCCTCTTATGTTAACGACAATCACTATTTTACACTTTCGCCCATTACCTATCACTCTATACGGTAAAGAAAGTATAGAAAGACTACTGCAATACCTTCAGCGCTATGTTAAAATTCTGGCATACCATCCAGCTCATGAGATGCTCACCAGTGAGAGGAGCATCTCCTGCATTGCAGTAAGCGTTGATGAGCTGCATCAACCGATACATGAGTCAAAGAGGTTTTGGTGCGGCGCGCATAAGATGACAATCTGTGGTGGACAATACGTCGCAGATAGCATGTTTCATCGACTAGCCTCAGCAAGGAATGCGGTTTGCTGCACTGTTTTGTATCGTTTAGCGATTAGTCCCTAAACAGTACACCTGCACGTTTGCTGATTCTTCCCCGATTACCAGTGTCACTATATGGCTTCAAACAACTCGAAGAGTACACCTCAAAATTCTATCCTAACTAACACCACATTTCTATTCGCAGAAGCAACAAATAGCTTTAACTTTTAGCTGCTCATGTCCTAGTTCCTTTTGCACCAACAACTTTACAGGAAGCATCTTTAAAGGAATGATCTATTGAGCAGATGCCATGTCGCATCTGCACTGCACGCTTGATTTGCATACATCAGCTCATCATCTCTATATTTGGCGAAGTATGTAGTGATATGTTACACGTATCACTACATACTTCGCCAAATATAGAGATGATGAGCTGATGTATGCAAATCAAGCGTGCAGTGCAGATGCGACATGGCATCTGCTCAATAGATCATTCCTTTAAAGATGCTTCCTGTAAAGTTGTTGGTGCAAAAGGAACTAGGACATGAGCAGCTAAAAGTTAAAGCTATTTGTTGCTTCTGCGAATAGAAATGTGGTGTTAGTTAGGATAGAATTTTGAGGTGTACTCTTCGAGTTGTTTGAAGCCATATAGTGACACTGGTAATCGGGGAAGAATCAGCAAACGTGCAGGTGTACTGTTTAGGGACTAATCGCTAAACGATACAAAACAGTGCAGCAAACCGCATTCCTTGCTGAGGCTAGTCGATGAAACATGCTATCTGCGACGTATTGTCCACCACAGATTGTCATCTTATGCGCGCCGCACCAAAACCTTTTTGACTCATGTATCGGTTGATGCAGCTCATCAACGCTTACTGCAATGCAGGAGATGCTCCTCTCACTGGTGAGCATCTCATGAGCTGGATGGTATGCCAGAATTTTAACATAGCGCTGAAGGTATTGCAGTAGTCTTTCTATACTTTCTTTACCGTATAGAGTGATAGGTAATGGGCGAAAGTGTAAAATAGTGATTGTCGTTAACATAAGAGGGTTCCAATTATTATAAATTGCAGCGCTTTCGTCATTGCTATTCCTTCCTTCTCCGTTTGTTGAGTATTTAAATCCGTTAAGCGCACCTCTCTGTAAATCACACGTGCACCAGCAACATTTATAGAAGCAAACAACGAAAACACGAAGAAAATGGCTAATTTTTGGGAGGAATTCGATGAGCGTTGCTGTGAGCAGCAGATGGTCGCTATTCGAGTCTTCGATGGAAGTGAGCAGGCGAAACAGTTCGCTCAGATCTGTGAGTTTTCATTTTTCGTTGAATGCTGATCACTTTTATGATCACTTTTCCGAGCTTTTTTGTCTAACGATTTATCGACGCTCTCTTACTCGCGTTCGCTTCCCCCTCCCCCTCCCTTTCCATCCCCCTCCCCCCCT
>JPKZ01001653.1:94209-108401 GCA_000803305.1 Toxocara canis
AGAACGTCGTTTGCGAGCATCTGTAAACAACAACAACGATTTAGCTGTTAGTTTACAAAGACAGTTTCGAAACGGTATTAAGTATGCGTAGGATGGCAATCTTGAGAAGTCGATAGCAGTGTCAATCTCAATAACTTTTATTTTGTCGGAAAATGACGTTTTATTTGCCGGAGAATAACGGCCCTTGAACAGCATCATCTATGATGTTTTTTTTTCGTCTCAACGATAAACTGAGATTCTGAGACAACATGGTAAATTCGACCATGTTCGGTTCGAAAACGATGTTTCTAACAGAACGCAAGACGGTCCCAACATCTTAGAAAACGGTAACGAATCGGCGAACCAAGACGCTTTGAACAGACGGGTTCTCTGAAATAAAGCAAACGTCGACCAACCCCACCTCTATCCACCCTCTCCTCCCGAAATGAACCCCTCCTCACACACCAACACCACCACAACAAAATCACCCAGTAAACTGAAAACGTAAACGTCACGAAACGCAATCCACCCAGCGATCAACGACGTGTACTTTCAAAGCGCTGTAAAAAATTGAAAGCGGCTCTTGAGACGAGACGAGAATTTGCTGAAGTTGAAATTTTTTCGCAAGAATCTCTTGCACAATCACCTGTCCTGTTTCGCATGGTTCCAGTAGGTTGGGAGTGGATGTGTGAATGTATTAGTTCTGCTTAATTAGAAGTTTGCATAATTGGAAGTTAGAAGTTTGTTTACATTTGGTGCGAATTGTTCCTTATGCAGATCTGTCATGATAATGTTTCGCAAATCCGTATTTGCAAACGCATATTTATATGGGGCGCATTTGTGGAAAGCAACGAATTCGACCCGTTTTGGCTGTTCTTATTTGTACGACACATCTCATGGACGCTAACGAATTTTAGAGAAACCAGATCTAGCTCGCTGTTATTCCAAAATCAAAATTATCACTTAACGCAATTAGTCCAAGCTCCTAATTTACGGAAATACATTGGGTTTTTAAGTTGCGACTTCAGATAACTGGGGAGAGGAGGGGGGTAGGAGGATTGGGAGGTGTTACGGGATTTTGGACAGGACAGGAGTTTGTCGACGTCAACGGCAGGATTGATGGCACCATTCGTTTTTTAGTGAGGATGGTTTTTTTTTTCTTGAAACATATTCAGGACTGGGTTCAGTAAAGTCAAACAACGAAAGAAACAGAGAAGAAGTGGGCAGAGCTCTACGTGAGTGCAAAAGCCCACTTTACTGTGATGGAAATGATTGCTAAAGGAAAGAGAAATGCAAAAAAAAAAATCTTGACTTTAGTTTGCGTGTTAAGTAATATTCGGTTTTGTGATCTGCTTCTTGCTCCATGTTGGGACGAAATGAGTTTTTAGTTGTGAACAATCGATATGGCGGGAGCGCTGGACGTTTACGTGAAGAATGTGCTCACGTTCACCGCATCTGGTAATTTTTTTTTTTGATGACATTTCTTATGCATTTAACGAGAGGAATGCATCGTGGAATCTTCTTCTGTCGAACAAGTTTTATGCGCCTTTTCAAATTGTCCTTAAAAGCTATCGCAAAACTTTTCTCGTTCTTGCAATCCAGATTTGCCGATGATCGCATGGCGTTAAGTCACTGACAATCCACAGCGGCAAATACGTGAATAGCTGAAATAAAGAAATATCCTATCGAACATTTCTATAACTGTGCTACTGTTTGAAAGGTTTTGGTTCGCAGAAGAAATGAGAAGAGATTGTGGTTTGAAGCGATCTAATTGGCACTAAATTATGACCGAAGTTCTTCAAGATTTTTTTTTTCCAATTCTCCGATAAATGCATGTTTTTTGTTTATTGTAAGAATATCTCAGCAACCATTGAAGTACTCACGCTAATGACGTCTTTCGTCCCCTTAAATTTTGCTCTTGATAAGCTAGCATCGACAAATGAGGAGACATACGCGGTTATCTTTTTATGATGACGGGTATTATGCAAATTTAGGTTCATCAACAGAACTTGTCGAATTGAATAGGAAGGCGGTGGGAGATGTATTGGAAAAGAATGTGGCACATTTAAATCGTGTTCTCGAAACGCTTAGTGTCGAAGAGCATTCGCTGTCCGTGGTGGCCGTCCTCTTGGCGAAGATGAATCAACCGTGGAATAATGCTAATGCGGACAGAGTAATTTTTTGCACATTTATTTAACTTTTTTTCCTCATCTTATACTGCACTATTTTGGGTTGTCAGTTATTCAGCTTACTGTGCCCACTATCGATGATTTCAATAGCATGATGTTATACTTACATAATTTTCACCGTTGACAGTTGAGTTTTATATAAATCGCGTGGTCGACCTTACGGTTTTTGTGCGTTCATGTATGTATTTGTACCATTGATTGAAAAACGCTGTAACATTGCGCGACTTTTTATCGTCATAGCACATACGGCTTAGTCGCAATGAAGCGTTAAGTTGCGACCACATAAAAACCTTCCGAACCGCTGTTAGTTCACTTGGTGATAGAAGAAATTATGAGTGTTAGTACCCATTGTTGAATTCAATGCAAAAATCGAATCGAATGCAATGCAGTTTGTGCTAAATATGCGAATACGGTCTTCTCGTTGCTATCACCAATTAAGCGAACTCTCTACTTACGAATGATAAGAATATGAAAACAATGCTTATCGGCTCATCGGCGCTCGTTAGAGGGATGTATTGCATACAGATATAATGTGAAGTCATCTGTGAATTTGGGTTACGTGGAGATTGGGAGGGGGAAGGGTGAAAGAGAGGGCGTTATATATGTGCCACAACTAGTCGAATGTGGTAGACTTTGCTAGTGCGTCAACAAGTTCATCAAGTGTTTCGAGAGGCAGGTTTTACTTACGTTCCGGCTCGTAAGGTGGTCATCAGAGCCTGTTAACTCTAGCTTGTTTATGGCCGACTTATAGCATGTCGTGTGAACGTATGATAGCTACGCCAGATATGCCTTTAATAGGCATCTCAGTAAGTAAAAAAGTGATAGGAATCCGGTTTGATTTAAATAACTACTTTGTTGGAGTAATGTTTCATCAATTGATGGGAGTGTTTAGTTGGCTGTGGAATGCCGTTGTGGTGTGATTTAGAAAGTGTTTGCAGATCTCAAAGACGCTGTCACAAATCGAATTGTCCCTGCCTCTCCTCAATACTTCTCAACTTCAACTGGCTTCAGACTTATGTATGTTTATTTGATAGTGGTTTGCAAATTCGGTTTTTAGTTTTTTTTTAAATATAAAACAGTGATTAGATTGTAAGGTATTCCTGACAAGTTTATTTAGATCAACGTAAAGATAGCTGAAAATCTCATTCATTGGTTATGGCATTTTCATTATCGCTACAAATTCATATGCTGAAGCGGGAACAGAAAAGGAAGCAAAAGAAGGATGATGTGCATATTAATACAACAAAGACACTTCATATATTTATATATGTTTATTGGTCATTATCTGTAGCTGCGGAAGAGTTGAAAGGTGAGTGAAAGCGGCATGATATGCTCTAGCTTCGATATGCATAAAAAATATTTGCAAGAAGCAGCAAGTAAGTGAACTTGATTTTTAATTTCAGTTATTTCGCTGCTTCGAAAAGTTTCTCAGTATTGTCTCCGTAAAAACGAACAGGTAATTGTTCTTAAGATTATCATTTCTTTTTCCTGTCATTTTTAAACGACTGTGTCGGATTCCAGCCAGTCACTGCTCAGCTTTGTCGTCGGAGCTCTTCGTTCCGCTCCCCCCACCCATCCGTTCTTCCACTACCAAACAGCAGATTCTGGCACTTCCTCTTCTCCCTTTCTTCGCCCGATCAAATTGCTTCGGTCAGGCGCACGTTTGTGCGATTAACCAGTGTGCTATGAAAGAATGTTAGTATAAGTTGATTGTAGAACAATTACATGAAATGGTATTGATGATAGGTGATAGGCATCAGTGGGCATTCTTTATGCATCACCAATGCTGTCATATCGGCGACATGGTTTGGTGCAGAAGGGTTGGCTAGCACTTACGAAGAGCCGTAGCGCTGGAATACTGGTTTCACAAATTTGAATAATGCTTTGGAAAGTCTGAATATTTAAGGAATGACAATGCGACGTATGAAAATATTTCGAATCTTAGTTTTTTCTGCTTGAATTGGATCCCTTGTTCAATTGCTGTGATGTCTGTGCGAACACTGGAAGAGCGCATATGTAAAATTGTACGCAGCGCACAAGAAAGAAGATTCCAAAAATAATGTCTGAAAGTATTGTGAAGGTGTGACACAGGTAAAGGCGTTCGTTGGCTCGTGTGATTCAATTGCTCAGTTGGTCCAATTCTTAAAGTAATCCGCGCTACTTTGTTCTACATCGCGATTCAACGCATTTAATCATTCAACTTCAGTTTGTTTCGTCCTACGAATTGTTATGCAAAGCGCACTTGTTCTCAGTTGCAGGCAGTGGTAGTTCGTGGAATTCGATTGCTATTATCTGCGTTAAGCGTGTTCGCACCTGAACCAGGTGTATTGACGTCGCTTCACGCGCATCTTTTCTGCCTCTGTCTCAAGGCTAATATTTATGAACCTGCCCTTCCGTTTCTGGAGAGCCCAGTCACTAAAATTTTTAAAGAGGTGAGTATGACTAATGGTTTTGGAAAATTTTTCTTTGGAGTAGTGTGATGGTTTCTTTTAGCCAAGGTTATTTCGAATAAATGGGTTCTTTTTTAAGTACTTTGAAGTGCTGATTTTATTCATTCTTCCCTCTACAGTGCCAAATATTATTTTAATGTTGGTAAGATGGCGGCGATCGATTATGTGAATTTACTACTGCGATACAGTTCTCACCAAAAGCGGTGATCATCATCAAATCAAGCGTTGGTCGTTGGCACGAGCGTGGATGCGAGTAAACTTAATACGAAGTTAAGTTTTGCGAAAGGTTGTAGGTCAAGCGACTAGCTTCTTGTTCTTAAAGGCGTTATCAATGCGTGAGAGCAAGGCGGATCTTGATGATAAGCAGGATAAGGGTATGCTGTATAATTTCAGATGAACGTCCCGAGATTAGATAAACTTACTGAAAAGAACTGAACACAATGCGATGCCAAGTTTTAGAATCCATCATCAAATGTTGCATACGTGGATTCGAGATGGGTGCTGTTGTACTTCTATTACGGTGGACTGATCTTTGGCACTCTCGGACGTTTTCGAGAGTGTTTGTTAATGTTGGAAAATGTCCTGTGTGTGCCGTCAGTTGCAGTGAGTGCGATCGTCGTCGAAGCTTATAAGGTAATTTGATTGGGTTCATATTACATATCTGTTCGATAGATGAGCTCCTCATCTGCATGCCTTTAATTCTTCTTTTTTGTTGTCTCGATTTTCGAATGAATTTATTTGCGATTTCAGTTTGTGCTGAATTTTCATTTCCCTTCATTCTTTTTTTCCGCCTTTCACATTTTTCATATGATTTTAGAAGCACATGCGACTTCACATCAAAATCGGGTTGAGATATATAATTTCCGACCACTTCGTTAGTAGAGGGAAAGAGGTGAAAATGGGTGTTAAACTATTATCTGAATTGTTCATTCTTATCTATCTGTATTCGGTTATTTATTTTTAACTAATTCGTCTGTCCATTTTTACTTTATATTGAATGGTCATGCAAGACTTCTTCTCGTCCACATACTATAAATGAGCTTTAGATATTGCATTTTCGTGAGCCTTCTGTGTTTTGTACTGTAATCAGTTTTTTGAGAAATTTCGTTTCTGAAACAATTTCGTTTTCAGAAATATGTACTAATTTCAATGATCTTGTACGGAAAGGTAATTGCGCTGCCCAGCTACCGTGCTGCAATGATCCCGCGAACTGTGAAACGACTTTGTGCCGATTATACGGCAGTAGAAACGCTTAGCCAGAACAAGGAACGTGGTCCGGATGTGGCTGGTGCTCTGCTTCAACATCTTGAGCAACATCGCGCAGTCTTTGAAGCGGTACGTTCTGTCCTCATTTTTTTCGCTTGCCTTTTTCTAAAGATTTCCAGCTATAACAGAAATGCTGAAAACTACTCGTCCTGAGACAAACATATGTTGCCCGACTGAAATTTTGCTAACAAACATTATGGCATCGTTTCGAACATATAGTCATGTTGGCAAGATTTCTGAGAAGTTATGGCTAACAAAAGTCATTCATTTTTTCGCCGTCTTTACTACATCACACAAAGATTTAGTCATTGCATCTGCTTCGTAGAAACTTTATTTCTGTGCTGACGGTGTGCGGTG
Source organism: Toxocara canis (assembly GCA_000803305.1). Lineage (NCBI taxonomy): Eukaryota > Metazoa > Nematoda > Chromadorea > Rhabditida > Toxocaridae > Toxocara > Toxocara canis. The sequence continues at coordinate 100,451 of JPKZ01001653.1, forward strand.
ATTGTGGTCGAATTCCTTTTCGCGTCATTTGTGGGCGTCTCAATTCCTTATCTCTAGGAACTTCTGCATAATCTGTAAAATCACATTTTCGTGTTTAACTTTTTTTTGCAGCTGTTCAAAGGAGTCTTTCTTTGCGCAAAACATGCCCGAATCCCCAAAATTTCTAATTTTTTAGCACTTCACTTCCCATTTGGGGTTGTGGCGATATGGGATGCTGATGCTTAGTTCACGTAGTAAGGGTTCACGTTGTCACCTAGTTAGGCCCAGGTCCTCTGCATGGTAGGCAAGAGATTAAATATTCAATCGGATGATGTTTCATTTTATGTTCACGAATTTGTCTTCCTTTTTTTTTTTTTGCACATTCTGCATTTGTTGAAATGTCAAAAATGTTTCTTCATTTAGCTTCTGCATTTTGACATATTCGGAAATTTTGCGTTCATACGTCGTATACTTTTCATCCACCTATCTCCCTCCCATAATTCTGTTTTTATTTTTCCATTGTTCTTTCTTTCTGTTGTTTGCTTTTCCTCTGTACCGAACTCTGCTTTCGTTTTTCAGGATGGAAATGTGGGCTTAATGAAACGTTTGATTAGGAAAATTCGTGAAAACTCTGTGCTAAAGATTGCAAAGGTATTTTTTAATGTTTTTATTCTTTACTCGTTTTTTTTAAATTGAGAAAACAAGTAGTATCAGAAAAAACTTCCCGTAAGGCGCGTATTATCGAAGAAAGGGAAAGAGATGAGAAGGAGGATATATTGTTGAGAAGGTGGACACTTGAAATTGTTTACTGATAAAGAAGAGGAAGGTACAAAGAGGGAACTTGTATTATTGAATAAGAGCTGCAAAAGGCGCTGTCGGAAGAGCGAAGGAGAGCGAAAACGATGCATCGTCGAGCAAGGAGAAGAACTCTAAATGGCGTACTATCAAGTAGGGAGAACGGAGGGGAAGGAAGGGCACTGGGATCGGGGAGAGGCGAGGATCTAGAATGGTCTGTTGTCGAGAAAAGGGAAGCCGTAAAGTGCTTATATTATCAAGGAAAGGTATGGAGGGGAGGGGACGGGACGGGAAGGGGGAGGTAAGGGGGGAAGTGTCATAAACAATCAAGAATACGCAAAAAAGATGTTTTATAGAGGAACGGGGAAGGAGCATGAAGAGTATGTGATCGAGAGAAGGGAGGTGGGCAAAAACGGTGTTATTCTGAAGAAACGCTAAAACAGTGGGAAGGAATGTTATCAAGAAAGAGAAGGGCCAGAAATCTTGTATTCTCCAGAAAGAAGGGAAGGGTAGAAAAGGAATATTATCAAAATGGAGAAAGAGTGAAGAATGGCATATTATAGGGCTAGCGGGAGGCAGGAAAGTGTGTATTGCTGAAGAAGGAAGAGGCTACAAAAAGGGTATATTGTCGAGGAAAGAGCGCTTATGTTCGGTTTTATGTCTCGTGGTTTTATAATCGATAACAAGTAGTGCACCATATAATTTCAGTGTTTCTCAACTATCTCAGTGGACGATTTTGTTCGCCGTTGTTATCTGCAGAATGCCGAGCACGCGGAAAGGTATCTGATGGATATGAGTCGAGAGCGAAAGATCATCGTTCGCATCGATAAGCAGCATCAAATTATTTATGTGGACGAAGTAAAGGTTCGTCTGTTTGCTTCTTCATTTCTGTTTCTGTAATATCTATTTGTGGTATTATTTGGCTGTTTGTATGTTGTTCTCCAATTTTGGATTTCCTGTTCTTAACAATGTCCAGCTCCTTCCTTTTTGCAGTGACATGGGCATAGGCTATGAAATAAACCGTTTCCAAATGGATTTACTTAAATTGCGTCGTTCCCATCCGCCATTTTCGTATTTGAGTGTTTTGTAGCAGACGTTTAGTATACTCTTTAAACATATCTGGAATGGTTTCTTGTGATCAATTGGTTGGCGCATAAAAAGAAACGTTTTTTTTGCAAAGAGCAATTTTTTTACGAACCATAGTGCCTTTTCAGAAAACAGAGCGCGTTCTTTGCAGCAAAATTCCGCTCATTTTGAGGCGTTCACTGCTTTTGGATACTTATAGAACGTGTGTTGTGAATTGAGTGCAGCAATAATGCTATGCTGTTAATATTTCTAATTTAATTTGTTAGTTTGGGTGTAGTTGGATTTGTTCATGTTTTCCTTTTTTTCCTGTGGGGCTCTCCTTAAGAGTAGCGAAAACGAGAATGCTGCTGATTGAGGGGAACGGATTTTGAAACGTTCAAATAAGCGAATGGGAAGCATTGCTGGATTGCAGACCGAAGTCGACGAGGGGCAAGTGGAACAAGCGTTGAGGCGCGTGCTCGAATTGGATAAGCTGTTGGCAGAGTTTGACGTACGTCTTCGTACTAACCCCATCTACGTGAGTCGCTCGTCAAAAGCGTCAGTGTATGCAGCTGCGGCACACGATGACGAGGGATTCCAGCAGGGGCCACCACTTCCGCATGCCATCCCTATGCAGCCATCTGGTAGTGGAATTACCGAGTCCTCAGCTGTTGATATGTTATGGCCTTCGTAATGATGCGAGGTCCTTATTACGCCTTTATTGTTTTCCTGCTTGTTATGCTCGATTTTTATCGATAAGTTCAGCCTTGGGTTATTTTGCTAGGACATCTGATTGCAGAATCGTATTTTCTTTGATGGAAGTGGAGGTGACTTTTTAAGCGTTGGGAGATGGGGCGTGGGAGAGCAGTGAAGGTGCTTTTAAGTGCTAGGGGATGCGAGGGGGGAAAGGAATTGATGGCGGTAAGCAATTACCACCTCAGTAAAGAGTATCCCGTTATTTTTTTTACTGTTTGAGCACGCAAAAAGCATGTATTTGTTCCAAAGCGTGAAATCTTATGACGACGAGGGAAATAAAACTGAATTGATTGTTTTTTTTTTCTTTTGTTTAACACAGGAGTTGACGGATAATTTTGCGTTCCAGTGATTGGGAGTATTACTGAAAAGCGTTATATCTATCTCATTCCTTGCATGAGTTGATAAGTCTTGTACGTGAGAATTTTTTATAAATGCATGCTTTATGAATTTGACCTGATAGCTAGCTTTTTCGTTTAGCTTTGAGGTTGTTTATTTATGATTATTCAAAGCAACGATTTGTGGCTAAACATAATCTTCCTTGCTATATCGCCAAGTTCTTTTCGAACGTTTTGAAAAATTGAAGTTTAGTTCGAGTTCATGACCAATTTTTTGGTGAGTCGTCTGAAAATAACGCCAGTTTGAGAGATATCTGAACGTGTTATTATTTATTGACGGCGTGTGACTAATTCGTTTACAATGTGAAGAACGTATGTAAATTGTTAGTTTTCGATCTCGTTCCGTTACGAGCGAAATGGTACTTTTCATCGTGTGCAGTCGAAGTGAGGAGGTTGATGCATCGCTTTAAAATTTCTGCCCATTCTCTCAGAATCTCATGAATTTTATGTGCCGTCCAAATCGCCTTTTCCCCTCTCAGAAGGAAATTTTCATGCGCATTGTTAAGCTGTTCGTTCTTTGATGCTGTTTTCACGATATTATTCTGTGCAGCGCACGTTGGTGCTTATTGCACATTATGTTATCACCTTTCACATAACCATTGAAAGTTCGCTACAGTGGTTTGAATGAATCGTTTAGTGCTTAGATTTGATTGGTGTTCATTTGATTGTTGTGCGATTTTGCAAATTTAAGAAAACGCATCGGCCGAATTTTTGTCCGTAGGGCTGTTGCAAACCGCGACAGAAGAGGGAGCAGGTTTTTAAAATGGCGAAGTTCGACGCATCTGTACTTTAGGATGGTTTTCTATTTCTTTCCTGGCTTATCGAGTTGTTAGTGATATCCGAAAGTGACTGAAATTTCCGAGTACATGAACCGATTGGAACATCAGTTGTAGGTTAATCACGTGTTGGCTGACCTACGTTAATCGTATCTGATACACGTAGTTTGCTGACGGATGACTTCTAGCATGACGCATAAGTAATTAATAACTTGCAAATAAGCTCTCTACCACTAATAATGGCAACCTAATCGTGGACGAAGGTGCGAGTGGGAGGGTGGGTGGTGATAGAGTTATCTGTTTGGATATTATTGTCGTGATCTCAGTTATGATAGAGCGGGAAAGAAACTGGATTTTTCGAAAAAAACAATTGGCTAATAGAGGCGGATGCTGTTCGTAATAAACTAAAACTTGTTACTAAATAACTGTCTGAAAAATCAAGAAGAAAATCATTGACTAATTCGAAAAGAGGATTACGTTTCCAGCCCTCATCATTTCGTACGCCAATGAGTACAGCTTACGTTCGACATGTCACACGCATAATGCAATGTTTTCCTGGACAAAGAACTGTAAATCAATGAAACCTGAGAATTGGGTTGTTTTTGCTAATGAGTACCATAAAGATAATTCGTATAGAATAATGCGCGGCCGTCTGACAATGTCCATCTGTCGTGGTGAAGTACCTGGGACTAACGGCTGTTGCCCCAAACGCCCGGCTGCGGTTCCCGGCAACGAAATCACGTCTTTCCCCTCCCGACCTTGTACATTCAGAAGAGAATAACACCCCATCGTCCTGCTTCACCTACTCGGCGGGGTTCTCGTCATCGACCCTTAAAGTGTAGTAGTTGGGATTTGCGGTTGACACCAGCAAGGCCCGGGTTCGGTCCCCTGAAATGTAAGCACATTTTCCGTCCTTTCGACGTTGTTCATAAATTTGAAGATAACAGCCGAGTTTCATCGTTCAGATACTCGCTCGGGCCGTATGACACTGGCTCATTTCCTGGCTACCAGCGATTTTGGCCACCTGTTCTGTCTAACGGTTAGGATTTGCAGCTCCCACCCGCATGGCCCGGGTTCGATTCCCGGCAACGCAGGCCAGTTTTCCGTCCTCTGGACCCTGTCCGTAGATTTGAGGATAACAGCCGTATGATCCCGGCTCAGTTCCTCCGTGCGACCGCCCACCTCCATCCGTTGTGGTCTAGTGGTTAGGATTTGCGGCTCTCACCCGCAAGGGCCCCGTTCGATTCCCGACAACGGAAGCCAGTTTTCCCTCCTCTGGACCCTGTCGGTAGATTTGAGGATAACAGGCATATGACACCGCCTCAGTTCCTCCTTGCCACTGCAAACGCCCATCCGTTGTGGTCTAGTGGTTAGGATTTGCGGCTCTCACCCGCAAGGCCCGGGTTCGATTCCCGACAACGGAACCCAGCTTTGCCTCCTCTCGACCCTGCCGGTAGACTTGAGGATAGCAGCCGTATGATCCCGGCTCAGTTCCTCCGTGCGATTGCCCACATCCATCCGTTGTGGTCTAGTGGTTAGGATTTGCGGCTCTCACCCGCAAGGCCCGGGTTCGATTCCCGGCAACGGAAGTCGGTTTTCCCTCCTCTGGACCCTATCGGTAGATTTGAGGATAACAGCCGTATGATCCCGGCTCAGTTCCTCCGTGCGATTGCCCACATCCATCCGTTGTGGTCTAGTGGTTAGGATTTGCGGCTCTCACCCGCAAGGCCCGGGTTCGATTCCCGGCAACGGAAGTCGGTTTTCCCTCCTCTGGACCCTATCGGTAGATTTGAGGATAACAGCCGTATGATCCCGGCTCAGTTCCTCCGTGCGATTGCCCACATCCATCCGTTGTGGTCTAGTGGTTAGGATTTGCGGCTCTCACCCGCAAGGCCCGGGTTCGATTCCCGGCAACGGAAGTCGGTTTTCCCTCCTCTGGACCCTATCGGTAGATTTGAGGATAACAGCCGTATGATCCCGGCTCAGTTCCTCCGTGCGATTGCCCACATCCATCCGTTGTGGTCTAGTGGTTAGGATTTGCGGCTCTCACCCGCAAGGCCCGGGTTCGATTCCCGGCAACGGAAGTCGGTTTTCCCTCCTCTGGACCCTATCGGTAGATTTGAGGATAACAGCCGTATGATCCCGGCTCAGTTCCTCCGTGCGATTGCCCACATCCATCCGTTGTGGTCTAGTGGTTAGGATTTGCGGCTCTCACCCGCAAGGCCCGGGTTCGATTCCCGGCAACGGAAGTCGGTTTTCCCTCCTCTGGACCCTATCGGTAGATTTGAGGATAACAGCCGTATGATCCCGGCTCAGTTCCTCCGTGCGATTGCCCACATCCATCCGTTGTGGTCTAGTGGTTAGGATTTGCGGCTCTCACCCGCAAGGCCCGGGTTCGATTCCCGACAACGGAACCCAGCTTTGCCTCCTCTCGACCCTGCCGGTAGACTTGAGGATAGCAGCCGTATGATCCCGGCTCAGTTCCTCCGCGGATTTGCCCACCTCCATACGTTGTGGTCAATTGGTTAGGATTCGCGGCTCTCACCCGCGAGGCCCGGCTTCGATTCCCGGCAACGGAAGTCGGTTTTCCCTCCTCTGGACCCTATCGGTAGATTTGAGGATAACAGCCGTATGATCCCGGCTCAGTTCCTCCGCGGGATTGCCCACCTCCATACGTTGTGGTCAATTGGTTAGGATTCGCGGCTCTCACCCGCGAGGCCCGGCTTCGATTCCCGGCAACGGAAGTCGGTTTTCCTTCCCCTCGACATTTTTGGTGGATTTGAGGATAACAGGCATACGACCTCGGCTCAGTTCCTCCCTCCGAGTACACACTCCCAACCGTTGTGGTCTAGTGGTTGGGATTCCCGGCTCTCACCCGCGAGGCCCGGGTGCGATTCCCGGCAACGGAGGTCGGTTTTCCTTTCCCTCGACATTTTTGGTGGATTTGAGGATAACAGGCATACGACCTCGGCTCAGTTCCTCCCTCCGAGTACACACTTCCATTCGTTGTGGTCTAGTGGTTAGGATTTGCGGCTCTCACCCGCAAGGCCCGGGTTCGATTCCCGGCAACGGAAGCCAGTTTTCCCACCTCTGGGCCATGTGGGTAGATTTGAGGATAACAGCCGTATGATCCCGGCTCAGTTCCTCCGTGGGAGTACACACCTCCATCCGTTGTGGTCTAGTGGTTAGGATTTGCGGCTATCACCCGCAAGGCCCGGGTTCGATTCCCGGCAACGGAAGCCAGTTTTCCCACCTCTGGGCCATGTGGGTAGATTTGAGGATAACAGCCGTATGATCCCGGCTCAGTTCATCCCTGGAAGTACACACCTCCATCCGTTGTGGTCTAGTGGTTAGGATTTGCGGCTCTCACCCGCAAGGCCCGGGTTCGATTCCCGGCAACGGAAGCCAGTTTTCCCACCTCTGGGCCATGTGGGTAGATTTGAGGATAACAGCCGTATGATCCCGGCTCAGTTCATCCCTGGAAGTACACACCTCCATCCGTTGTGGTCTAGTGGTTAGGATTTGCGGCTCTCACCCGCAAGGCCCTGGTTCGATTCCCGGCAACGGAAGTCGGTTTTCCTTCCCCTCGACATTTTTGGTGGATTTGAGGATAACAGGCATACGACCTCGGCTCAGTTCCTCCCTCCGAGTACACACCTCCATACGTTGTGGTCTAGTGGTTAGGATTTGCGGCTATCACCCGCAAGGCCCGGGTTCGATTCCCGGCAACGGAAGACAGTTTCCCACCTCTGGGCCATGTGGGTAGATTTGAGGATAACAGCCGTATGATCCCGGCTCAGTTCGTCCCTGCGAGTAGGCCTCCATCCGTTGTGGTCTAGTGTTTAGGATTTGCGGCTCTCACCCGCAAGGCCCTGGTTCGATTCCCGGCAACGGAAGTCGGTTTTCCCACCTCCGGGCCATGTGGGTAGATTTGAGGATAACAGCCGTATGATCCCGGCTCAGTTCCTCCCTGGAAGTACACACCTCCATCCGTTGTGGTCTAGTGGTTAGGATTTGCGGCTCTCACCCGCAAGGCCCGGGTTCGATTCCCGGCAACGGAAGCGAGTTTCCCACCTCTGTAGGATTTGCGGCTCTCACCCGCAAGGCCCGGGTTCGATTCCCGGCAACGGAGGTCGGTTTTGCTTTCCCTCGACATTTTTGGTGGATTTGAGGATAACAGGCATA
>JPKZ01001655.1:0-23266 GCA_000803305.1 Toxocara canis
TTATGTATATATATATAATCATGCTAATTAAAGAGTAAAAATTATTTGTTTTTGCTGGCGTATATACATTTCGTTATCGTATGGAAATACATATGGAAGAAGATAGAGGATTGCCGAGATAATGAATATTCATTGAATTCCATATCCGCGCTTGTTTTTTGCAGCAGCGCGCCGCAGTAAGACGGCGACAGCGAACGAATCGAATGTTAATTAGCATGGTGTTCGCATTTTCGGCTAGCTGGCTATGGAGTGTGCTTTTCAACGTTCTACGCGATTACGATCGATTGCCCGAATGGATGAAAGAACAGGAATATTTTTATGGAATCGCTACACATTGCATTGCAATGACATCAACAGTACGCCTTTTAAAGATACAAAAAAAGAAAATATAACAAAAAGTGTACTATTAATATATGACGCTTTCTGTTGTGACTTCTGCTTCGCACTATTTTCTTGTTGAACAATATCACAAAAGTGTGTTATAGTAGCAGTTTTTTTTTTTGGAGGGGGGGTATATATATATGCATATATATGCATGTATGTATGTGTATATATATACATATATATATATATACATATATATATATAATCATGCTAATTAAAGAGTAAAAATTATTTGTTTTTGCTGGCGTATATACATTTCGTTATCGTATGGAAATACATATGGAAGAAGATAGAGGATTGCCGAGATAATGAATATTCATTGAATTCCATATCCGCGCTTGTTTTTTGCAGCAGCGCGCCGCAGTAAGACGGCGACAGCGAACGAATCGAATGTTAATTAGCATGGTGTTCGCATTTTCGGCTAGCTGGCTATGGAGTGTGCTTTTCAACGTTCTACGCGATTACGATCGATTGCCCGAATGGATGAAAAAACAGGAATATTTTTATGGAATCGCTACACATTGCATTGCAATGACATCAACAGTACGCCTTTTAAAGATGCAAAAAAAGAAAATATAACAAAAAGTGTACTATTAATATATGACGCTTTCTGTTGTGACTTCTGCTTCGCACTATTTTCTTGTTGAACAATATCACAAAAGTGTGTTATAGTAGCAGTTTTTTTTGGAGGGGGGGGGGGGGGTTAAGTTCGCCGCTTGCATCGAAATTATCAGCACCTCAGAAAAAGTCATAATTAGCGTAAACTTCAAAAGCGCTTATGTCCTGTCTGTCCCGTCTTTTCTAATGAACCCTCCTATCCAAATTCATTTCTGCGTTGTGGGGATGGCAGCTCGCACAAACATATTCTTCGCCCACCCCTCCCCCCACTCGTCACCCCTTCCGCTCACCTCATCTTCCTATAAGTCAAAATTCCGCTCAAATTTACGCCCTTTTTCATTTGAATATTCCACTTCAGATTAGTATGCTCCCTAAATTAGGTGTCTGGTCTAATTGAATTTCCTCCTTTCATAGCGACAGACTTCCCATAAGGCTGTTCTAGTCATTATTGATGTTCGCCTCATGTCTTTCCTCAGTTAGTTGCAATGCTAAAAATTTCTGCAGTATGAATTTAAGATTTCGGTACTTGTTTCCATATGAATGCCTCGGATCTTTCCTTAAAAATTTCAGCTTTAAAATGAGCCTATGTTTTTATCGCTCAAAACTTCAATAAGGGTTAACAAAACATTATTTTGCTATCTCTAAAATATGAACACGAACTTCCGTTTGCGGACATTTTTTGTCATGTGTATGCGTCCTCCATAGAATATCTAAATACCATTGTGATTAATAGGGAATTATCAAAAAAAATTCGACAAATGAGAGGAAATATCACAAAAAACCGGGATATTCACAAAACTGGTGGTTCGTTTGCAAAAACAAAAAAACTGGAAATTTCTAAGAAAATTTCTCATGTCGAATAGAATATGATAAAGGAATGATAATCGTGATCTCATCTTTTGATGGATGGTTGATTATCTTTGGAGATTCAAAAATCAGTCATGTTCTTCTATCTACCGATCTTATAGCATTTTTACTCCCGTTGAGCAATCAGTAATTTCTATTGTTCTGAACTCTTTAGTTAACAGTTCTGCTCACAAGTCTCAAATATACTGTGACATTTTAAAACGAATTGGCAGTCGTACTCTTCATCGTCCAATCTCAATCTACTTAATGTACTTGAACATATGATGAAATGAGAATGAAAAAAGATTTTTAGAACAATTTTTCTTAATTGTTGCTTGGTTTGTATTGTGGTGGCAAAAGATGTCTAATTACAACTTACAACGAACGACCAAGTTTCAGTGCAGTTCGCTAATGCAATGCAAGTGTTATTTACAGGTTTGGAATCCCTTACTATACGCTTTACTAAACCCACAGCTACGTGCTGCCTTCATACGTCTCATGCCCACCTGTCTAAGCTCGAAGAACGGAGTCGACAGATATGGTCAATTGATGCGGAACGGTACATTGCTAGAAACCGGTAACGATTGTCCGGATTCCTGTTCCAAACAAGCGGAGCAACATCATCACAGCGTGAGGCAAGCCATCTCATGTGCTCCGAGGCAGTATGGAGCCACGGAGGTTAGGGCTGTATAGCGCCGTGCCAACACTCAGCACGATCACTCGGTCAATTTATTTCAGTTAACCCCCAATGCACATCACAGCATGACGTTACTCCTATAAATTGCAGCGAATTCATCAGTTATGTAAATTGAGAACGGATTTTTAAAATGAAATTACACTGTGAAAGCAACTTTTTTGATGTTTCTCTCGAATGATACAATTGCAATCGAATCAAAAGTCGCCCCATAAGCAAGTGCATAAACAGGACTTATAATCATCCAAATACTCAATCGGCGAAACGAACTAATCAATAAAAGTATTTTCTCATGCAAAAGGCAACGTTTTCATTAGGATTCAATAATACTGGAAATGTTTTAAAATCGAATAATTAGAAATGAAAAGATTTATTTGTCTTAACCGAAATTCAGTTTCTGTTTAAAGGATATGCTCACTTCATTTCGCTTAATTTCAGTTGAGGGTTTGCACTTTCATTATTATTTTCGCCGTTTCGTATACCAAAAAAAAAACTATCATAATTTGTGATGGTACTAATTTCAGCATGAAATCAACTTGCGGCCGAAAGCATCTGCGAACGTCGTCGTACATTTAGCCGGAATCGATGATGGATATTTTTCGAAGAAACATGAACAATGTTCGTTAAGATCATTGGTGCAGAAACTATCAACGAAAGGTGAGCATTCATCGCCGGTCAACGTTCGACGTCACTCACAACAATACGAGATTCTTAGCAACAGTAGTTCAACTAGCACACCGCTTGCCATCTCTGAACTTTTCACTCAATACACCAATCCAATACGTTATCACTTTGTACGAAGCGCAACACGTCCAAATTGCAATCGTGTTAGCAGTTCGCAAGCGATTCGAAAATGCTCTTATTGATTTAAAAGAAGAAAATGTGTTCGATGACTAAAAAAGAAAAAAAAAAAATTGAATTCACCTATTGAAGAGAATCATGAGTGGGAGTACGGAGCCACGAATTCGACACATCTACCAAAGCATTAAGAATGCGCTTTTACCGCAAAGGAAAAATGTCTTTCTTTAAAATTTATTTTTATTTTAAGATGTTTCGAAACAGTAACACATTCAAATGAAAGACAATGCTTTGATCCAACAGGAACAAATTTGTACTGGATGGTTGGCATGATATGCGCTTTGACATTCATGATATTCGTGGATTCGGTATTAGCGTTCGCCGTAACTTACTGTTACATTAGCCATTAGACGAGCCACTTTTTGTGAATTCCCCGTAAAAAATCGAATTTCAGATTTGCCACCAAAAAATTCAACCCGTACAGAATGCAATCAACCAATTGCGAAATGCATGCAGATTTTCGGACAAATAGTACTTTTAAGTTCAACTGGTTTCGTTGATTCCCATTAAAGCTGGACAAGGAGCATAGTCTTTGATGCATATCGCACTCGTACCTCTAGCCTTATTGCTTCTAGAATACAATTTATCAGGCAGACATAGACGGACACAGATACAGGTATACACCGACAAAAAAAGCATGCACAGATAAACGTTGCTATGATGCTCAGCAAGTAGATATTTGCGAAGGCGTATAAAAACCTTCCAACTTCACTTCAATCTTTCCTCAGTTAAATTTCGATTTCACCTATCCATCAGAGACATAGAGATCGATGGTGAAAATTTGATTTTGAGAAAAAAATCTTCATATTTTGGCAGAACTTCTTTCAGATTTCTCCGTGAAACTCTTCAAAGAATAGTTTTTTTTAAAATTTTAGCTTTAATAAAGTGTTGCCAAAGAATTGAATGATTATCAGCTTTGTAAATAAGGTGCTTGTTAAATGAAATCGATTATTAATAATAATGCGCGAATTGAATGTGCCTCATTGTACGTTATGAAGTTATGTGTTCATCGTTTAACGCTATTATGGTCGAATAAAAATCTCGTATTCTTATGCAGGAATAAAAAAATGAAAAATAAAAATTCCTTACACTCTGCACATGTATCATGCGAAACATTCCGGCTATTGCTGATTCTAAAAAACTGTGATGTTGAAGAGCTCAAGAAAGGACAAAAAGAGAATGGGAAATTAGCATAAGTAAATTTTGTAGCTTTAGCGTAGGGTTAACATTTAGCGCATGCATGCGGCAATTTGAGGTACTAAATATGTGTCTCATAGCTTCATAGGAAGTATGCTAATTTATGAAGTGATAGGATACGATGAAATGCCAATTCACTCGTTTATGTGCGCTTGTGCTCTACGAATTTGTCTTTGTGCTTTTTTTTAATGCTTCACATATCACCATCAACTGATCAATGTTCAAGAAATTGGTCTACGTGAAACACTGTTGTCAAAAGCTGAGCCAATCATAAGAGATTTATGGAAGTCGAATTGGTATATGAGACTTACGAAGGTGAATGAGGCTTACGACTATAAGATGTAAGCAACGCTTTTTTTTGTCAGCTATGAAAATGCGAAGCATAACGAAATGTTGCCCGCGGTAAGCTCGATAGTCGCTCATTGCTCGTCTCAGATTAACTTTCCAGATTTTTGCTCTAACACATTGAGTATACACTCTCTCTAAACGCAACATAGAGATTATAACAGGAGTTTATAATAACTTAATTTACAGATTTTTCAGAACATACAGATTTTTAAAATACAGATTATGATAAAACCGAGATTATTGCGGAAAAAAAATTCAGAATATAACAGTGCTTTCTGTGTGTGTGCGGGAACCCTGTTATCCAGACAGAAGGCAGTGTTAGATTTCCCTCTGATTTCTGACCAATTTTCCTTTCCTCGGCTAGCGGGTAATTCCCCATCATTCGTTCCATGCTATTTTAGTCAAGGTATTATCCTTCGGCCTCATTGCTCTCCGACCTCTGCGTCTCGTATGTTTCCAGTAGCGCCTGTTTTTTTTGAAGGGGAGGGGGGATGGGGGGAGAAGGACGATCCCCCGACCTTTCTTCTCCTTTCAGCCAAATCAGGATTCCTTGAAATGAATCACTGCTTATCGGGACTCCCATCCGCATCCCGCTGGTCGCCCACGCACATTCGAGTGCGCTGCAAAATAACCCCCTCTACTGCATAATCGAATCAATAACCCCCTCTACTGCATAATCGAATCAATAGAGGAATGGACGCAATCGAAATTAATAAAAATTGCATCAATGAATACTTGTTTACGAATGCCAGAGCCTCGTTATGCTCCATTTGACGGTTCTTATCGAAAACCAAAGAAAGCCTTGTAGAATGCAATGTAATATTGCATGCGATGATCTTCTGCTATGGAAACGATGCCAAAAAATAATCCACTAATTAGCTACCTAAATGCCTGTGCACCAAATATCTCGTCAACTCGACAAATTTTGCTCATTTCCAAAGCTTCACAAATTTACTGCTAAGCTACCCTTTGGCGCACACTTTTCGATTTCATGCAACAATCAACATTAACGTACGAAAATTGAAAGGGAATATATCTGCTAACAAATAGATGCCCATTTCGCCGATGAAATCAAATACATTGCGCCAACAACTTAAATGTTATAAGTTAATTTTGTTCAAAAACATTAAACCCTTTAAGAGAAGTAACGAATGGTTTTTTTAAAACAAAATTATAAAAAAATTAGAAAATAATTGTAATATTTGTAATAAATGTTTGTAACAAATATTTTTAATAAGTAGAAATTATTTGTAACAAAATTTTAACAAAGTAAAAGGTGCAGCTAAATTTTAGGCGAATTTCTCACTGGTCCAAAAAAAAAAACAAGACAATTCTCTTTTCTTCAGAAATAATGAAATGTTAGGAAACGTCGACAGGTTTATCACTGTGAAAAAATATATGATCAGTTCAAGCTAAAAGATTGACTTAGAATAATTGAAAACAAAAGTTAAAAACAAACATCTTCATTGATAACGAACGTTAGCTCCAATGATATCTATCAACTGTGGACAAGGCTCCAAAATTTAAAAATGTTGGCGATAATCTTTGTGCAATACAAGGAATTGAGAAACGGCGAGAAGCGTCGTTTACATGTGATTTAGTTGACGTTTATAATCAGTTGAAATAGTTCATATTATCGTCTACCCTTTTTGTTTAGATGCTGAAAATGGGATAGATAAGAGGAAAAGGAACAGGAATGATCAAGGGTACAACTACCAAAACAGGAATGATTTCATCGACAATTCGATGTTGAGAACTTGAAAATGGTTTCGTTTCAGATTCTTCCAAATAGGCCCAATCTTATTAGAGATAGCATAATTTAATTATTAACTTGGAGATTAATAAATTATAGGTGGTAAAAATTTCAAATCAATAAGCTATGAATCACTGACAGCAATATTTAAAAAAAAAAGATGAACACCATAAATGATTGATTAGAAACGTTGAATATTCGTGGTATGTTGCTCGAAGGTGATGTTGTTCTCAGAAATGGACACATTTAGTAGGGCCGAACAAAATTAACACATTTCAAGGGAAATGTTCAAAGAGAAAATTCTAAACAAAATTAAAGTGATCCATTTCATGTAGACGTTTGTTGGCCATGCTAAGCGAATATTACCAACGGCTAATAATTACCCCCATTCCCTAAGCATGATTTTGGATTGACAGCTTTGATATTAGTATAGGGCTTGTCGCTAACACTTTGAAGCATTTTATCGAACTATGTCAGCAATGTTTGATGAGGCAATTTCTTATTTTTGAAGATGGCTTGTCAAGGATGTCCATCAAAGGTAATCATATCGATTCTCGCAGATTAAGTCAAAGTTTTGCAGAAACCATTGTACATGTGTTTCTCTGTTTGCATTGCTCCGTGCTACCAGTATTATCAATATCATCGTTTTATTAATTTAATTTTTTTAAATTTGATGAGTAACATATTGAACGTAACGCCAACTTAAGAAAGCGTATATAGGAAATGAAAATAAGAAGCAAAAATAAAAAGAAGAAGAAATCCTCGCATACATCATTAACAGGCTTGAACAGGCTATAAGGCCTAATCAAAAAAGTGAATAGCAGACACAAGTTCAGTCGACATCGACAGCATTCCACCTATATGCTGCAGATATGCATGCCTTATGATTACTGATCAAGCAACCCCAATAATATTGATTTCAGGTCTATATAGAGATGCGTGATCTCGAATCGAGATCTTGATACAAACGGTTACTGAAGAAATATTTCCTAACTTTTGTGAAGTGTTGTTGTAAATGAAGCTTTAGCCCGTTTCATGTGGTGCGTTGATTAGCTGAGCTGAGGTAAAAAAATCCCCAAACTTTGAATCAGTGAACACCTAAGTGATTGTGCAAGCTTCTGTTATCAACATCATCTAATACTTTAGCAACGAATCGATCGATAGAAGCGTCTCTTCAAATAGTCTTTATTTTTTAGATTATCGATGTCTATTTCGAAGGCAAATGAACAAACATTGCATTCAAACAAATATAACTTTCTTGCAGCAACAAACAATGGCTATGATTAATGCATGTTAGAAAGAACTGCTGATTTTAAGTGCTATAAATGTCAAGTATTGGTCAAAAGTTGAGGCATGTATAAAATATTTTAAGCGAATAAAGGTTTATGAAAAGATAGAGGGGAATGAGTGAATATAGACAGTCTTTCAGTGAACCAAAGGAAGCTGTTGAACATAATCATTCCACTATGAATTTGGGAAGTCTCCCGGGTTTACACGTACCGACAACCAAGGATAAATTTTCGGATGAATGCCGCATCAAATTTACTCAAAAATGCTGCGTAATAAAAGTCACTGAAACTGAGAATAATGTTTCAGGAAAAATAAAGATGTGCAATAGCAAAAGCATATATAAAAATATCTGCAAAAAATGGAGAGCTGGAAAAAAGTCGATTCTACATACGAATTCTTATTCCAACAAACATGATTGCACGCCTGAAGGTGGCATGATATGCACATTTGTGACTCACCCATCAAATTACGTGCTCTCCAAACAGGTGGGAAATTGCAAAAACCTAAATTTTATCTGAGCTTAGCGTTTGCTCAGAACTTCTTGGAAGGGTTTGCTTCTGTCTGATCAAATTTAATGAATTATACAATCGAGCAAATTAAAGTGCCTATAAATTATTTCGTCTTTAAAAAAGTATTACTTTCATCGAGGTAGGTAGACATGAAGTAGACGAGCACATGAACAGCGACATGCAAATATAATACATTTCTGGCGAAACGATGCCATCATAATACGAGCGCCTCGCAAACGGCAAACTTGCGGAAGCGCATAAAAAGATAACTATAAAGCAATGGATGAAGTTGTTTAGTGGATGAGCGTATCACATCTAAGGCATCAATGTACATTAATATCTGCTAGGCTGTGGCAAATCTAAAGCTTGAGAGATGCGCCAAATACATATGCACATAAATAGTGAGCATTGTGCTTTCAATTTGCTATGGCCCTTGATGTTCGTTTGTTGATTGGCCTGTTTGTCTTCTTAGTCGTATTTTAATTGGCTTTCACACGACTGGACTGTTCGTACAACAGTCGTTTATTGGCCAACTAAACTATTTGTATTGCCAAAAATCGAACATATCGAATATGGAATGTTGTAATTGTTCCCAGTAAATTTTTATCAAATATGTAAATTTGATTGCGACGATCGGTCAGTGGATGAGCCTATCTATACCTGCTTACAGACATAGAATTATAGCAAACAAATCGTTATGAATTCAGTCAAATCGAATATTCGCCCTTAGCGATGTGCGGTACGTAATTGCTGTGGGATAGGAATGGCACAGCTGCAGGAAATAATTGCAGCGTTCTTTTGTAGGTTCAAGGTAAAATATTCGAAAGTAAGTTATTCAAAGTACAAAGTAAAAGTATTCCAAAAATACTGTTAGATGTTGGTACGACATATACGGAAATCATCGAACGCATACGAAACAGCAAGAATATAGAGCTGTTAGGCACGAAAACTTTTCCTTATAAATCATAGAACGATTGTGATTCGACGGTGTTCTGTGATGAAAAATTTCCTTTGGATTTGAAAATTAATTAGTTCGAGTTTGTTATAGCCAGAAGAACGGCGTTAGAACCGATCGGTTAAAGCAAGTTCCGGATTTAATAAGATGAGTCGTTCATTTTAAAGCTTTTTTGTAGGGTCACAAGTCAGTGAGAATAGCTGATTGAATTAAACGAGTACAGGAAACATAGGACTTCCTAAATACTGCAGCGTTCATTATCATTTTATAGCTCCGAAACCAGTCTTAAAGTACTTAGTGGACTCGGTTGTACCTCGTATGGAATGGGAATGCCATAAATATGAGGGCTTATTTATGGAGTAATGTGGTGTTTTCCTTTCTTTTTTTTCTATGGAGTAATGTGATGTTTTTCTTCCTTTTTTTTGTTTTGTTTGTTATCGGATGCCTTAATTTCGAATAGGTTTCGAAAGAATTAGACCGAATCGGAAGAACCTTTTCTTTGGCTAATTTATGTAAGGCATTTCGTCTGCATTAATTGACGGAAAGGCAGACAAGAAAATGTGATGTTTCTCTTCGCCACAAATTTTTGCACACTGTTCTTTAGACACTAAGCTGTTGTATGTGTGAAGCCATAAAGGTGAAAGTGTTGCAAAAACTGTCCCATTTGCAAATCAGCCCATATCCAACTAGCAAATTCAATCACGTAAACAAACCAACACATATTGGTCCTCGTGATACAGATCTACCATAGACATTCTATCTTCAAGTTTCCTTTGTGGCTACTGAGACAAGGTTTCGTGCTACGTGCACATCTGTACCGCATTGCTTTGCGTTCACTTTGTGTTTATGTTTGGAGGGGGGTAGGGGATAAACAGTTCTCACCGGTTGGCCGAGGTGATTCGGGCCCGTGTAGTTCTCTGTTTTCACCAAAAGGGGTAAGGTTGCCCCTGCCCTCATCTCCGTGCATATTTTCTGCCTTCTCAAACGATATTAGCCGTCATATATCCGATTCTCATACAATCTTCGCTACCGTGTATCCCCCTCTTATTCACTATCTTCGCTACGGATAATGTACTGACTGAACCAGCGGAGACGGTTCGCACGACAGATAGTCGTTTTGCTGTGTGCAAAACTTTATTCCTATTTGTTGTGCAGTCCTATACATCTTTGCACAATCTTTGTACTGGAATAGATGTGTACTATATCTCTGTAATCGAATAGGGAATGGAAGGTCTTACTTATATTCAAGGGAGTTCATGGGAGATGTTCTTTTGTTTGGTATGGCCCATCATCCTTTATCTGTCCCGCATTGATATTTTTCCGTAAATGAACCGTATGAATCAGTATCGCGTTTCATTATCTTTCGTTGCTTGTTTGCTTCTACAGTATGGCGCATACGGGAGCAGAGAGAGAGGAAGGTAGAGAGAGAGGCTAAGATTTTCGAGTCGAAATATTCATGTAACTTGGGTTTTTTGAGGAATCTTAACTAGGCCGGATTTGAACGAACAGTTCGTCTTGCTTTTTGAGTTGCATAATTCGCATTATGCATGTTTTTCTTCGCAGTGCAGATTGCTCACTACAACACGTCACATTTAGTTAGGAGTTGTGAATTGTCCGACCTTATTGTCTGTTGTTCTCTTTCTTTTGCTTTCGTCCTACTCTACAGTGATTGCGTTGTTCCACTTCGTCTACTGTTGTGGCGTAAAATGGTTTATTAATTGAAAAGTGGAAAATTTATTTCAGCCATTTGAAAATGGGAGGCGGGAAAAAGAAGAACACTCCAAACAATCGACAAGGACAGCAAAATACTGCTGGCGCAAAACCTCAGCAATTGCAGCAGAACGAAATGCCAAAGGATACAACCAAAGAGAATCGTGATGTCACAGAAGATCGACCTCCTGGAGAAGTAAGTCTTTTTTTGTTAAAATCCTGAAAGTTTGGATATGAAACGAGAGACGCTTGGAAAAATCACACAGCGAAGATTTTTAAAATGACAACTTGCGAAATATTTCGTTGTTTTAATTGCAAGTATTCTCATTAAAATATTGACGCTGTTTGTTAAAAGCAAAGGAAATGGAAGAGAATCTGAGTGGGCGTTGTCGTCTTCTAAGTACCTGAATGCTATTGATGTGAGGCAGTCGAGAGTTCGAGGGAGTATGCCGATGTGGACAAAGCCAGAGGTGTGGTTAAGTGGCATTTGGTACACTTAAGTCTTATCAGCGGAGATTTGTTTCGTGTTTTGTGGTCGGAGGTGGACGTACCATTCTTCCCGATTATAGTCGGAATAGAAGTGACAGAACTCGAAGTAGCCGGCACGAAATACGTATGTGATATGTACGGCTTGAAATAATTTGAGCAACCAGTTGGCTACTTTTCTTTTGCTAGACGATTCGGCTATACTTGTGTCTGCGCTGTGCCATTTTATCTTGCGCGTACCCCGGACGGTGTTTCGAAGAGGAGGGTTGTATTTTTGAAATACTATGCACTTCCAACGAGCGTTATGCATTGGTCTGAATGTTGAAAGCTTCAGGCAGCGGAGCCCCCCTCTGGAAGCGTCCTCCCATTAACGAAGAACATTACTGATCTGTTTAACGTCACAGTCGACTGCCTAGCCCTGCATTTGATTTTGGTTATGACCAAACAAAATGTAAGTGCGCATATCGCTTCTGTGAGCGTCTTTTGCTTTTCGCTTTTTTTTGAGACATGCTTAACCATTGCTTCAATCTGAATTTGAATTTTTTTTACCAGTTTGTGATCGACCTCACAACTTTTATGCAGAAATGTGATATCACCAGCTAACAGCAAATGTTGTATATGAGAGAATCACAAAATAGGGGCTCACAGATTCGAAACTGTGATATCACAGAATCGTAGTGAAAATCAGTACGGTTGAGCAGCGTTGAAACGTGGTTCCGAAAAGGGTTTCTGCCAGTTGCGTAACTTTTGTTTTGAAGCAAAAGCTTCATTTGATGGTATTCAAGGAGCATTCGATTCGCAGAACTCATCATGTGAAGATCATTCCATTAATGTTTTCCCATATGCTATCGACGTGTTGAAGAAGTATAGAAGTGCGCCGTACCATGCTATTAGGCACTACTCGCTTCCGTATAGTTGTGTTGTCAAACGTTGTCAAACGAGCCCATCATCAAATCAATAATAATCTTGAGAGCAAGAACTGTGTATTATTTGCGTCTCATTTTGGACATGACTGCGTTACAGCCTGATCAATCATTAACGACAAATAAACATTGTACAACTTTTGCGCAATCTTCTTATCGCTGTGGTAATACAGCGGTTATAGTAATATCGTGCTGAGCTGTTGAATACTCGTGCAAGTCACTATCGCGAAATAAAAACCCTAATCGACAGGTCTATGCATAGTAGATTTTTATCACTTCAGTTCCTTTTCGATATATCCGAACCACCATTGGGTATTTTTATACGCATTAATACCAGTACGTTGAAATGAAATTTTAGTTCCGTGCTGTGTTGCAGTGTGCATACTGACCACTGCAGATAATGTTGACTTCTTCTGGCAAAAATTATCATCTTGTCACTGTATAAATCTGTTGGGTTCACTAAAATGAACTGTCAACATACATGAAATTGTGATCTCTGAGTTTTAAGCGGAATTTTTGCGATGACTCTTGAAATGTTAAGTTATTATGTGTATCACAAAAGGTTCAATTTTATTACTATCTGTGTTTTTAAAAATGTTGTCTAATGTTGAAAAATTTAGTCGCAATTACACTTTTGTCCACGTCGTCATGCTTTCGTCATGCTGTGGAGACTGTTTTCCTTGTCTTTGTAAAGCGTGCTTGTGCGATACTAGGGATTTTGCACAAGCCAGCTGCTTGAATGGATCATCGCAATCGTTATAAGCATTGTGCGTTCAAAATATTCTCGGTGGTGGTATTGGATGTGGAAATCGAATAAACGCTATTCCTCATTTCGCAATCGTTGTTCCTCACCAGCTGTGTTTCAACATGTTTCTGTTTCTTAAACCATCACCATGTACACCAGGAAGTAATCTGTGCATTAGTTGTGAAAAATCCATTCATTTTATCGAATTATTCTTTTGTCGTACAATTTCCATGAAATTTTCCTCGAATCTGCGTGAATGACCTCCCAGTTGGGTGGCGTGGGGGAAGTGGAGTGGCATACCATCCAGAAGTGGTCATTATAGGTTATTGTGGAATTCTGTTTATGCTGCTAAGTGGATGGAGTGCACTCCTGAATGAACCAAGCGAATGAATTGATGAGGTAGACGAGTTTGGCTGCCATTACATCTTCTCATCCACCCTTCCCCATGCCTTCCTTTCCCTTCTTCCCCCCTTCCCTCCTCTCCATCGCTTTCCTCTTCCTTCCTTTCCCGCCTTCCGCTACCCTCGAGCTCTACTGCTTGGGGGTAGAAGATCAGTGTGCAACCGAACTGTACAGCAAACGCGAAACCGCCAAGGAAAATTATTGAAGGATAAGAAAGACTGCAATTTTACCTTAAACTAACCCTTTAAATGCAATGATTTCTTGCAGAAAAGAGGGCATAGCAGAGTCATCATGGTCATGAGCCTCAAAAATTGAATGTGTTTACTAGTTTGCTTGCAGTATCATAGTGCTTCAATAAAGTATTGTCGCTTTCATTGTTTTTAAGGTGACCGCCGAAATGAAGGAGCTGATTAAGAGTGTGATCGACTTGAAGATCACTAACGACGTTACGCAAATAGCGGGCAGTTCACAGACGGGCAACGCAAGTGCACGATCTGGTCATGAGAAGAAAGGCGCGAACACTGAAGAAGTTGCTGAACAATCAAGTAAGTCGAAGGAAGAAGTTATGGCAGAGAGGAAAGCTAGGGCTGCTGAAGCGAAGGCACGTAAAGGTCAGTTGTGCGCTTTAGGATCTTTGATATGATTTTTTTGTTGTGTTTTAGGTTGTTTCTTGTTGTTTGCCTGAATCCAGTTTTATATGGTATAAATTGGAGCCTTTTTTTTGTACGGAAAAGACAAATGGGCAGGTGAAGAGATAATAAGAATTATGGAGTACAGAAACGCTAGTAACGGTGATTGCTGTTTTGTACTTTGGCAGTTTCTTCCTTTCTGTACCAAATTTAAGATTTGTAAAAGTGCATTTTAATTTTTTTCGCCTTCTTATGTCCGAAATGTATCTGATGGATTAGACAAGTTTAAATTGCTCGCCAATAAAAGTATATCGATTTTAATAGCGACCGGACGTGCAATTACAATCATTAAATGATTTTGAAAAATGTTTAGTTCGTCGAAAGACTCGTCTTCACAAATTTACCTCTTCTCATCTGGTGCAGGACGAATAGGTTGTACCGTAAACTGTTGAATTCACACTTGTGGGACTTTTGCATTTGAGGTTGTATTGGAAGGGTGTCAGTACGAACTATTTTCAATGAAAGGACCCGAATTAGGTCTGTATGAAGGCATATGTTCAGAGAGGAAAGGAAGGCTGAGGAGAACTGATTCGACGATGACCATTTTGACAAGTTTCGAGGGTTTACGGTAACTTGGATTACTAGTGCCACTTTTAGAAAGAGGTGCAGTCAAAGTTATTATTTTAGCTGCAGCCGCTGCAGCCAAGAAGGCAGCAAAGGAAGGAGTTCAGCCACAAAGGAACGGTCGGAACGAGAATGAGGAACGTGCACCGTCACATGAGAAAGGCAGTAAAGGAGGCAAAGCTAAAGAGCCGAATCCGAAAGGTTCGCTTCGAAAAGCGGCTTCTTCGGAGGGGGCAGCTAAACCAAACGGAAATGAAGCTGTGAAGTCGGCATTCAGCAGCGGAACTTCCTCATCTCGCCCTTCACAGCCTTTTAAGCGCGTCCATTTTGGTAATTTATTTGCTACTTGATTGGAAATTGCGGTGAAGTTTGCGTGAATGAATGAGGAAATGTAATGCGGAAATTAGAATGCTGCTAAATATGCAGCCGCACTGAAAAGGTAGCCGATAAAGTTGTGTTGTCTGCACATGAGCTCTCTGTTCGGTACCGTTTGCGCTAATTCATTGATTGTTACGAAACGTCTAGATATCGGCAACTTTTATCCGTTTGAAGCATGTCTTGTCAGCATTTTGTCGTACTTGTGTGCGTCGAAAGTATGCTTTGTCGTTCTGCCGCGGGGTGATATTGCATTCGTCATTGATATCTTCGTTCATCCTGCTGATCGACCTTACGGATATCGTTGAAGACTAAACCGATTGGTAGACTCCAGACCTTGACAGTTGGTGGACTATAAACCGATTGGTAGACTCTAAACGATTACTAGACTCTAAACGATTGGTAGACTGTAAACGATTGCTAGGTTCTAAACGATCGGTAGACTCTAAACCTCTTCTGATGCATTCCAGGTTTACGCTGCGAAAATTTTCTGTTAGAATAGCGCATCTTTCGGACGACATGCATCAAGGGATATCCTTCGTTTATTACGGCGTTGTAAAAAATGTAAATGAAGCAACCGTCCGTATGCAGTCTGTTTGAACTTAACAGTGGAGGGCCTTCCATGTATGGTCGAGGAAAACTGGCTCGTTTGTGTAATTCGAGGTGAAAGCAACGGTGAACAAATCTAGAGCATAAATCCGGAGCGGGGTGACGCAAACTGAAGAAGCAGATGTGACCATTTTAGGGTGAGACTGCCATAATGAATGCTTGGGTTCGTAATAGCTCTCTTAGTTTAGAGCATGCGCCCAGAAATTGAAACATGCGCTTTCGAATGCTGTTGCTGATCAAATTGTTTAGTGGCTCCGTTTCAGATGAATGAATTATTTCATCCTGTAGTGAATGAAATTTTCGTTTCACCTGTTGTTTGCTTTTAGATATGACGCCATCAGAAGGAAACGGTCCAAATCAGCGTGAAAGGCATCCTTCATTCACAGATGTGTCGACCGCCAACGTGCATCCTGCTTTTCTCAATTTCGCTGCAAGGTTTCTTTTTTTTGCTGTAAAATTCTATTGAAAAGAGAGTAGGGAGAGCTGGATAAGTGTCATTTGTTCATTGAAAATGTATCGTTTTGTTCATTACTCCCGTGTTCGAGTAAGCGTACAATTATAGGTCAAGAGTGCTTTGTTGAATCTGTCATCGCTTAAGAGACACCGATTAGTTTCTCATTTTGATTCGTTAAGTGCTCAGAAACATTTGAACAAAGTAAGTCTCGAAGAGTAGCATTGTTCTTTTCGCACGGCATTTATTGGGATGTCGTTTGTGGGAGGTTTATTTGCGTAATATTCATGCTTTTAACAGATGGAATTTTTGAATTGTTGGCTTGGTTCATGCAGTGTTTAGGTGCGAAGCAAGAGAAGTGATAGGAATTGACGCGGTTTGTGTGGCATTCATTCACGCCTTCAAAGAGGTTTCTTCTTGTACCTTGTGATTTTCCATAAAACATAATCGCTTTTGACGATTTGATTTTGGAGTGGAACAAAAGTTCTTTGCATTATCGTTGTGGGAACTTCATCATGGTTATTATAGTTGCTTTTTTTTTCGCAGTATCGTTATCTTCCCTTCTAGCAGTGAGTAGAGGAATGGAAGATCGACTAATGATTTTGACTACCATCATTTAGGCAAGAAACTATTGACATTGTACAGTGATGCATTCCGCTTTGTACTACACTTTGATATCATAATTGTGTTTAAGTTTAGTTTGTTTTTTAAGATATTTAGTTCAGTACTTTGTTATACCGTGCGTAAAGGTTTTTCTTTTTTTTAGGTATTTAGTTCTTCATTTTATTATACTTTGCTTAAAGGTTTTTCCCATACAATTACACATTTCGGGTTAATGTTCATTCATGTTGCCTGTATTTGCAGTTTCTTAATGAATATAAGCTGAGTGAGAACAGGAAGATGTCTCATGACCTTGATCAGGCGATTCGTCCACATTTCAGGTTTAGGTTTAACATTTATCACCGCTTTTCCTTATTTTTAGGCGTAATATCTTGGCTTTTTTTTCTTGCGTTGGTAGTGTTTGAGTGAGAAGGGGTAGGGAAAAGTAAGTTAACTTTTGAGCTATGGAACAGATTTTCTTGAAAGGAGAGCTTCCAAAATTATTTTAGAGGATGGATTAGGTTAAACAGCTGCAAGCTTCAACCATCTAGTTGGTAAATGAATGTTACACACTCACATTCTGAAGCTTGTCTGTACGTTTTGTTACCAGACTTATTGCTTAGCTCATGTTCAGTTCAGTATTTGAAGGTAGTTTTTACCCTAAAACTTTTTGCGTGAAGTGGTGTTAGCATGGCATGGGGCAGTTTTCATTCATATTTTTTAAGTTTTTGATGCTTAAGGAACGCATATAGCTGTTTTCGCTTGATTTTTCACTTTTTGTAATGTTAATTGGTCTGGTGAAGTTATTTATTTTTTACGTATGATGCGCGATTTTCTACTTTCAGCTATTTGACTCAGAACGGCACACAACCGTTCCCGTTGGCATTGGGCAATTTAATTCGGCAATTAAAAAAGGAAATCAATCAACTTCCGGACGGCACTTCTGAGCTTGATGTGAGCGAATGTTGAAAAATTGTTTCAGTATTCTTACCACAACAGTAATGGCGTTAATTAAAATATTGTAAAGATAGCAGTAATCGTCATTATCGTTTGAGTTATTCTAGTTACCGACTTTATAAGATGGAATTGATGTTGCAGCCAACACGTGCACAGTATTCCATCCCTTGATGCCATAGTTCATATCATTTCGAGGAAACGGGCGGTGGGATCGTTTCTAGTCATTTAAATTCTTTTAATGATTAGCAAAAACCTTTTCCCATTAGCCAGACCATTAACGGTATAATGGTAGAAGCAGGAGGCTTAGGAGAGCACTTCCTGTACGCTTTTTATCCTTGTAGTTCTTCGAAAGCCTGAAAAGGCTTTTGCGCTTTGTCGTTGATAAAGCTTTCGAAAGTGATTTTGTTATTTTTACGACTGAGCCCATTTCACTCTGACTCGAGCTCAGTGATCTGGTGAATGAAAACGTTGGTTAGGTGCCATATCACAGAGCTATTGCAAATCAGTTTTACTTGCCACTAATTGTTTGTTTCCGCCATCGATTCTATGAAACCGATGCGACAAAACAAAGAAATGGTGGATGTCAATTTAGATTCGCTGTAGTTTAGTGGCGAAGCATCTTTACGCAAAACGGAAGGTAGACAGTTTGAGCTGCGCTTACGGGCGGTCTGGTCAATCGCAACTTTTTGTGTTTCGCTTATCTTAAGTAAGGAAAGTTCATTTGCTCAACCATGATTGTAATGATTTTGCAATCATGCTTTCTGATTTATATCTCGGTTTTTGCTGGAGGGGAGAGAGTGAGGGTAATATTGCTTGCGCTGTTTTTACAGCGGATGTTAGTACTTTTGTATGCAGACATTTATGCGAAGGTAGGGTTGTACTTTGTATTAATTTATGCCAAAGTTTGATGAAGCATACTTTAAGGGCAAGAATGAATTGATGGAATGGTTGGATGACTTCTGTTCACAAAATTTCGATTTGGCTTTACGAGCGATTTCATCATTTTGCTTAAGCAAAATGGAGAGCACAAACTACGTTCTCACTTACTCATGGTCGGTTCCCTAGTTTTTTCTTTTTTTTTTTTCTAAATACCTGCAAATGATATGGAATTCAAAGAGATGGTGTAAACGAAAGGTAAAATAGCATATCGAAAGACTAGCGCTTATTAGTCGAAAGCTGAGGAGGATGAGAAGTGTATAAAAGTGAAATGCTCGATACTCTTTCTGTGCCCTGATTTATAATTTTACGTTTCCATAAATTGAATGTTAAACGCGCTAGGAAGAGAGGAGTCGTACCGTTTGCTGACGGTCTCTTCCGCAAATTGTTTATGATAATTTGTAAGAGTTCATCAGGGAGAGACGCATTCCACAACGTGCTGCCAATTGTTGCCGTGAGATGACTCTAACACCATACGGGTTTAGCGATCTTCAGTTTCCGCATATCGCTGCCAGCATACAGCAACCGCTACTCAGTATCGCAAAATGGAAACTGTAAAGGAGGGATGTCAGTGTTTTCTGTATCTGAGTAAATTTAACTGTTGGATTTGGGTTGACCGTTTTATTTAGCGTTAGGAATGGGCAAGTCCCTGCTATAAACGTAGCTGACGCTCACTGTTGTCCTAATCTTGTGGAAATACTTATTCAAAATGCAAAAAATTACGATTCGTTGCGATATGCAGGTCCATATACGATCAGTATTTGTGCAAAGCGTTTGTATTATTCTTCTTGTTAACGTGGAGCAACATAAGTGAGTGTTGACCTTTCAAAAGAAATAGATAAGTGAAGTTTCTACTTCACGGTCAATAGTTCCGTTGGATTTTTGGATTCTGCAGTTAGTTGTCGAATTGAAGGAACTTTATTTCAGGTGTCCTGTCGTTGAACGGGTCCTTCTTGATGCCTATGAACAGAAGTTGAGTCTTCATGTTTGTGTGCTCGATTCCCCCGTGGAACCGCGAGGTTATTGTTATACATTTTAAGAATAGCTTTGACGTAAAATGTGTAGAATGAAATTGGTTGGTTGAGCACGGTGACGCTGACATATTTGTGTTGGTAATGAAAAATATGTAGGTTCATTGTAACGTGTAGTGCACCAGTACTTCGAATTTCTTGTTCCGATTGAGATTGATGCTTTAAAGAGCGTTTTGCTAAGTTTAAATGCTTGATTTAATTTTTCGCTCGTCTGTTGTCCTCAGAGTATATTTCGAGATTCAAAAGCACCTTAATTCATGCACACATATCTCGATTACGTTTTGACTGTCTTCGCCTGCGACCATTTCGATGAAGAATTGAGCCTTTGCAGTAACAGTGCAGTATTTCCACCGATTTTGTGTTGTTCAACAATCACTGTTTTCGCCATTGAGCATCCTCCAGTGCTTGCTTATTTGTACTTTTTCATTACTGTGTTCATTCAATTACATATATGAATAGAAAAGGAATTAACAAAAATCGGTCACTTAGATTTCGCGGTCTTCTTTTTTCTGATCGGCATTGATTACAGGCCGGTGTTTGGCTAAGACGTTATGTTCTCGTAACATCGCATGCACGTATGGTATGCTCAATGCGATAGGATATGTAATAAAACAGGTTTGTGTGGTTGTAACTTTCTTCTGAATTGTTTGAGTTTTGTTTGAGGCATCTTTCATGCTAATATGAAGTGTGTAAATAACAACGGTGTCCACTATCTGAAAAGTGCCTATGCTTTTGTACTGAACTGTAGTATACTGTAATGCAGTTTCACCCTCAGTACTCACACCAGAAGTGGTGTAGTGGCATCGTTAGTAAATGGAGCTATAATTTAATGAGATACGGTTATTTTGGCATACTTGAAGAGGTTGCAAAAATGGTAAACGTTTCAAATCTTTCCCTCGGATCGTTTGGTAGCATGAAGGTTCTCTGTCAAAGTACTGTTTATTGAGATATCATAATATATAACTGCCTTTAGCCGTTAAGATGTAAAACTGCCTTTAGCCGTTAAGATGAGGACCTTATGCACACGTTTCCGGAATAGTGCTAAATGTGGGGATATGAATATGATGAATCCTAAAGGCCGAGCTAATAAAAGAATCATTTTGCTAAAGATAGATAAATTCGGCTGATAAATGGTTGTCTTGTTGACCTAAGCTACTGCGTTGTAGTGCCGTTTGGTGTTGTTGGGTTGCTCAGCGATTTTATCGAATGGGTTTGTGGTTGCCGATCGAGGCGCTAGTCAGGTGGCTCTGGTCGCTGCTGCAGCCAATGTTCCCGTTTTG
The DNA here is from genome assembly GCA_000803305.1 of Toxocara canis. Classification (NCBI taxonomy): domain Eukaryota; kingdom Metazoa; phylum Nematoda; class Chromadorea; order Rhabditida; family Toxocaridae; genus Toxocara; species Toxocara canis. The sequence continues at coordinate 21,211 of JPKZ01001655.1, forward strand.
GTTGCCGCACAAACGCTCAAATTCGTTGATCGCGTGAGTGTTTTCGCTTTATTTTCCTTTTTGATATCATGCTTGCAAATAGTGATGTCTGCTGGGAGGGGGTTGGGGTGGAGTTGAGGGTGGTCGTCAGGATTTTCCTGATGGCGTCATGCGATTAATCCCGCTTGCCTTCTTCCCATTTCAACGTCGTTTTCTTCAGGTTCCGTGTAGTTGAAGAGCGTACCTGCATTGCCAAAATACCCGTTCTACATTCTGGCCAGTTGATTCATGACTAATTCTAAGTCTTCCCCATTCCCGTCCTCCTTTTCTTTTCGTGCGAAAATAGCTTTCATTTTATCATACTTGCCGTGTTTGAAGACGTAGAATTGAGGGGGAAGAGAGGACATGAAGAGAAAGGCAAAGTGCAAGTACGAAGGGAGGAGGATAACGTGAAAGTATCTATCGGAATTGTGTGCATAGTTCAGGTTCAAACGTTTGATCGAAGTGTTCGTGAGGTAAGCGCATTGGTGGGCGAACGCCAAGAGACGATACCCGCAGATTTGGTAACGGCGGTCGTAACCGAGTTGCGCATTGTACCTCCTAGCTCGGCACCCGCCGTCCTTAAAGCCAAACAACTCGCTGTTGGATAGCAACTTAAGAGGGAACGGACGAGATGATTTTTTAGATAGGCATGAGAAAATGCCGAATAGTTGTCTTTCTGTGGGAGGGAGGGATTGCAAAAAATTTTAAATTTTTGCGTTCCTTCACAGAATCCTATCCGTCACTGAGCTGAGGCGTGATCTTTTGGCACTGAAGGCGATCAACATTACAGATTTATGGGCATCGATTTGTAACGATTCACTTAGATTGTAGGGGGCGAATGAAAACTTAAGTGAGTTTCGGTTTGTCGTAGAGATCCGTTGTAAGATTGATAAGTTCGAAGAAGGTAAATCGTTGTATGAAATAAACTGTTTGATGGTAGCGTCATTATCGTGCGTGAAATATCTGGAGTTTAATTTTGACTTTTAAAAGAGGAATGAAGGGAACGCTGAATGATGCTTATTTCCAGAAGAATTGGCAGTCTTTTTTTTGTTACCTTTGAGTTTAATACGATCTTTCTGAGTGCATCTTTTTCGTTTTGCCACATCCTCATTACTGAGTTTTAGCATATATAACTGTGGTCTTTGGTGTCTTACTGGCATATGTTCAAAATATGGTTTTTAATGCTTTTACCTCACAACTTTCCTTTCTTTGTTCAGCGCTCTTTGTTGCATTCGATAATTCCAAGAAACATCGGACGTATGGTGTTTTCTTTCCAAAGTCTTGCGCAGACTTTTCCACACTTACCACTCCCCCTCCCTTCCCCCTCCCCTCCCCTCTCCACCCCACCCAAATGCCGAATAGTTGTCTTTCTGTGGGAGGGAGGGATTGCAAAAAATTTTAAATTTTTGCGTTCCTTCACAGAATCCTATCCGTCACTGAGCTGAGGCGTGATCTTTTGGCACTGAAGGCGATCAACATTACAGATTTATGGGCATCGATTTGTAACGATTCACTTAGATTGTAGGGGGCGAATGAAAACTTAAGTGAGTTTCGGTTTGTCGTAGAGATCCGTTGTAAGATTGATAAGTTCGAAGAAGGTAAATCGTTGTATGAAATAAACTGTTTGATGGTAGCGTCATTATCGTGCGTGAAATATCTGGAGTTTAATTTTGACTTTTAAAAGAGGAATGAAGGGAACGCTGAATGATGCTTATTTCCAGAAGAATTGGCAGTCTTTTTTTTGTTACCTTTGAGTTTAATACGATCTTTCTGAGTGCATCTTTTTCGTTTTGCCACATCCTCATTACTGAGTTTTAGCATATATAACTGTGGTCTTTGGTGTCTTACTGGCATATGTTCAAAATATGGTTTTTAATGCTTTTACCTCACAACTTTCCTTTCTTTGTTCAGCGCTCTTTGTTGCATTCGATAATTCCAAGAAACATCGGACGTATGGTGTTTTCTTTCCAAAGTCTTGCGCAGACTTTTCCACACTTACCACTCCCCCTCCCTTCCCCCTCCCCTCCCCTCTCCA
>JPKZ01001655.1:60915-119964 GCA_000803305.1 Toxocara canis
GGTATTTTTTTTGTTTTTTGTTTTTGTTTTGTTTTTTTTTTTTTTTTTTTTTTTTTTGTGGGGGGGGGGGGTTTAGTTAGCTGAATGATTTCTTCGAATGAACAATCCTTCTGTGGGAAAATACGAACCATCAACGGTTTTATGACACAATTTGTTGTGTGACCTTTCGTTTTAAATGTCTGCATATGGTGCGCTGCTGTCGTTACCAGCTAGCTTCTTCATTTTAAACATTTGAACCGAAAACATCCTTTGATCTCTAAGCATGATTAGAATTCGTTAATGTATGTTGGCCTAGCGAGCAGCCATCATGTCGGGCAATTTTTGTTGTTTTTTGTATTCGACGTTTGGATTGAGTGTACTTTTTTACTGCTGTGTTGTATCACTCTGATTTGCTTCTTCTAAAACTTTTGCTATGCAGTCTTTGAAAAAATGTCAAATTTGAAAATGTGTACCAACATCTCCGCATCATTTCAGAGTGCAACAGTATGTGTATGTGTGTATGTATGTGCGTGTGTGTGTGTGTTTGTGTTTAGGTGTGTGTGTGTGTATGTATTTATGTGTGTGCATGCGTATGTGTATGTGTGTGCGTTTGCATTCGTAATTCTTCCCACGTATGCACGCGAATATTCGAAAAGGGATGAGAGATGCGAATCATGAAAGACATTTAATTGTTCAAAAGCAGAATGTTGCAGTTGGGTCTTGTGGTGTGCTTTGAGCTTCTCCCAGTTACTTGTCGGGGAAGGCGTCAGAATCGCTACATGAGCTTACGAAGAGTACAAGAGAAGACGCTTGGTTATGCTTATGGGACAATTTCAGCCTACTGCGCACAATTTTGGCTAACGAACGCGCTTGTGATGCATTGCGAGTAATATTTTTCTGACGCCTATTATACGGGACTAGTTTTCGTGTGGTCTTTGCTGGTCGTTCCCAACCGTGGATAAATTATTCGGTAAAGGGTACGTTGGCGGTCATCGTTGGCTTAAGGAACATGTCCTCATGCTAAAGAGAACTGGCTGACCGCGATATATCCGCTGCTCAAAAATACGCTTGGTGTTGTGAGGAATCAAACAAACAACATAACGAAACGACAATCGATGCTTTTTTTGGCCACCCTGTAAAAGTCATACTCGCTTCATAGCAAGGAAACTTGATGTTACGTAGATCACAGGAATTGCATCTATGGAAATATCAACAATAATTGTGGGCCGGGTCGCATTCTCACTATCACCTTAGCAATTTCAAAAATCGTCTGATGTTGTTTAGCTTCAGTGAAGTGAATTCGAAAATTTACAAACCGATTGCATGAAAAACTGCACTAGCAAACGTTTCACCAATGAGCGAGCAGTTTAAGCCTTTTTAAGACTGTCTTAATTATTAATTTTGTCATTACATTGCAAGCTTTTGATGTTTTTTTTTTCCAATTTCTTTGCTTATTCAGAAGCGTTGAAATTAGCAAAAAAGTTGTTTTCAACTGTCGATGAGAATGCTCGCTCATCTTAACCGTTTTATATCGAGGCACATAAAACAAAAGGGCGCGATATGGCGCACTTTTCTGCAAAAGGTTGCGAATTATTGATTTTTGCATAAAGCTTTTATGTTGTTCTTTTTTTTCTGAAGATACATGAATAACCAAACTTCTAATTTTTGTATGCGATATTGACCGTCACCAAAAATAACCAGTTGAAAATTTTTGCGTCTGTTTTATAGCATAGTTTGATTCTTCATGAAAATGCTATCTACAGTCTTATTGCTTAGTCGGGCAAAGATGATTTTCTGTGCATCGTCTTCATGCTGCATACTTTCAATGGTGTGTTATACATCGTTTGTTTGCAGTCATTTAAAAATATGCTATTATTTTTTTCATGGAAGTTGTCTTATTCGCAGTCATTGTTTGAGTAGTGAGTGATGCTGAGTGAATGGTAGTTTGGTATCCAAAAAGATGTTTTACTAGGTTTTTTTTGTAATATGTCCTTCTATTGTTGCCCCGATCGTTGGGCCAACTCGTTGACTTCAAAAGAACGTGCCGAACGAGAATAGGCGTCAGTTTGGTTGATGTGGTTACTATCATTGCATTGTGCAAACGAAAATAGAAACGAGAACTGTATTGGACGGTAATGGTGAATTTGGGCATTATATTACTGCTGATTTCCTTCATTCATCTTTGCCTACTTCTTAATCATTCCTCATTCGCTTGCAACTTAATGGCATGCTGCAGAAACCACAGAGGACAATTGCTTGCGTACGAGAGGTAAAACATGGCATATAGCCAAAATTTTTATCAATTTTCATTTTTGCGTAGTGGCATTGTTAAGATAAGAAATAATGTTGCCAGAGAACAGTGTATATGATAAGCTGTCTACTGGCTTAATGAGATTTGCTTTGTTTGCAACAATGAGGTAATGAACTAGCTGTTTGGCTTTTGTAGATGAATGCGTAATGAATTTGCCTCATTGAATTGTTTCCCAAAGAGAGAAACAAAACTTAACCGTATGGGAAATTTTGATGTTATTGGCAGTATCAAAAATAGCTGCACATCCAACGCGCTCCTTAAAATTCGATTCGCAAATTCTTGTTGAATTTAGCAGATGATATCGAATGGAATGTAATTTTCTCCCCGCTATTAGTTGTTCATTCTGGCATGTTGATGTTATAGGTGTAATTAACTACAGCCTTCATAATTGATGTTATAGGTGTAATTAATTGCAGCTTTCATAATTGATGTTATAGGTGTAATTAATTGCAGCTTTCATAATTTCTTCCATATCGAATTTGATGATTGCAAAACATGGATGGGGTCATCTGAATGAGAAAATATTGAAAATGCCGACTTTTTTTGCTCAATTTCCGACATCATTTCTGGATATGACAAGTTTTTCTTCATTTGCTTTCTTTACTTGCAGTTACACGTCCTTAAAACGGTTATACATGTGCGCATCGCGGGGGGTATAGCTGAGCGCTGGAAGATGATTGTTTATTTGTGTGACGAGCGAAAAAAAAGACGAATAAGAGGTTTGAAATTGACTGTAACGTTAAATTTAGGGGATAAAAAGAAAACTTTACAAAATAGTTGATTTAAAGTAGTGGCTGAATCAGAGCGGTGCGGCGAATCTCTAAAGAAATTTTGAAGTAAGGTAGCCCGTTAAGAATGAAGAACAAGACGATTGAAAGATTTTCAAGCATCACGATATCGTGTTGAATTCATAGGCGGGAAGGGGGGGGGAAGGAAGGAGGGGCGGAAGAGGTTCCCTAATTTGAATCGACTGCCAGCTAAGTTTCTCAACAGCAAATTTTGGACCGTTTTTTCACCCTATGCGAAACTAATTAGGTAAATGTGTTCCTAGGTTCCCTAAGGCGCATTTGTTTAATTAGTTTATCTAAATTGATACTTTTTGGAAATTTCTGCTATTGAAAAAGCCTTTAAATAAGTCACTCTAATACTGTTAATGTGCTGTCCAGGCTGCTCCTTTTTAAACGTTATGCATATCTACGCGTGTGCGTAGGCTTATATCTGTTTGAAAATTCCCTCTGTTTACGAGGATTCCATTCATTATCGTAAAATTTCATTTGTAAGTTCTGGAACTTGTAAGCTTGTCGAATTATTGCGTGATTGGAAAATTTTCACCTTTTTAATTGCGGATCAAAGTTTTTTTTTTTTTTGAGTCCCCCTAAAACCCTAGTGTGGTTGCATGCTGAGTAGTGTTCGTAGAATGTGTAGCTTGTGATTGGCATATAATAGTCCAAATGTTTAATATTTGCCACCTCATACCGTCTCTTCCTTTTGCACGAAGAGGCATACAATAGAGATGCATATTCGAATGATGCTTATGATCAAAGAAGTTCTTATAACAGTTTCGAACTTCCTGAACGTATATTTAATTAAGCGACTATGCACATTTCGAAATTGTTATCAGCTTCATTTTGTTTCACTTCGATGAAATGCATCTTGAGCCATTTTCACAGAACTTCGAAGCAAAACGGCACACTGCTGTGCAGTGCTCACGATCTGTAACTCTAAAAAACGATCACTATATTGCTGCTGTATTCGGTAATCATAATCTGTGGTCTCCATAATTCTATTTCGCGTTATTTTTAGCTGGTTTCTACCAGTCAGTTTTGCACAGCAACTAGAGTTTCTTAAATTTTCCGCCCATCTGAATAGCGAAGCAGTCGATCAGTCAGTCACTGTTCAGTTTTTGCGAAAAGGGACGTATGCAACTCATCAGGTGATTCTTTCTACTCATTCGTATTTGGTTCATTTTTCACTATTCTTTGAAATCGTTAGTACTGCCAACTGATAATGAACACGTCGTGCTTCATATGTGCTACTCACTTGTCGTCTCCCTTACATATTCGCACATTATAAAGAAAGGTTTCTAAAATCTCTTTGAGAGAAAGATAATAATCGGCGTAGTAGTGCATTGTCTCCTACACTGGAGAGAATAACCATCAATATCATTCGCGCACTCTCTTCCTTATCTATTGGTCGCATTGTATGACGAACAACATGTGATGTTCTTTTTCATATTTAGCCGCATATAATGCAGGGAGCCTCGTTCAGAATTAACTGCTTCTGGCAACTTTTAACACCTATGCTGTCTCGAATTTCCTGCTATGTTAGCTTTTTTCCGAAAATCGTTGCTTGAAGGTCATGGTTTCTGAACCACAGAAACATTTACTTTTGGAAGTAATTGGCGAGAAGGCTCCTGATGACCTGTAAACGCTAAAGGCGCCGAGTGCGCCGAAAATTTAAACATTTTGAACTTCTTTCGGAAGTATTCCATATTTTCACTTTTTTTCGATGCTTATCGTTTAGTGCTGGTAAAGAGCAGAAACTTTTCTGAAGGGGCCTTGCGCCGAATGTCAGAATTTAATTCACTGGATCGCCGAAAACAGATCTGCAACAAAGCGTGCAAAGCGCCGCCATACCTAGCGCCGATAAGACTTAGCTTCGGTGTCACGCCGAACGCCGACATTTTCGACAGGCAATTGAATTTTTTGTGAGCCTGGCGCCAAATTCCTCGTTTCGCAGTTCGCAGTTGCTAACTTCGTAGATAGCCGTCTCAATGCATGTCAGCCCTCAAAGTCCGACATTTGCGAGTAAAAACATCTTTCCCGTTGCGAGAAGAGGGGAGAGGTTGGTGAAATCCGGTATATTTAGGTCGTGCACAAAAGCTGATCCAGCTGGACAGTTTAGTGGCAAGGTAATTATAATTTGACTGGAGTAACATAAGTTCGATCTCCAATTTTCAAGGGTTAAGTTGTGGAGATGATGGTTTATGGTGCTATGTCTCACATTGCGCACATGAGCAAAGTGCTTGTCTACTCTCAATACGTGCTCATGTGATTCGGTCATTAAAGTTTTGCTACAATTCGAGCTAATGTAGCGAAAATGTTTCATTCATTAGAAGTTTTTCTCGCTGCGAGCTCATTTCGTTTTTGCATCTGATTAAATTAGCTAACATAATCGAATATTTAAAAAACGTCAACTTAAAAGCATCAGCGTCATTCTTTTTGCAATTTTCCATTAGTGAGATTCGATTCTAGCTTCTCATTTCGGCCGTACTTGTTTTGCGGTTTCATTCCACAAAACTGCACTTTCCGCGCTGGCCGCAATTACGCGGTGAACATTTCCTTTACACACTGTTTTTGAATATGTCTTCCATAAAATTATTGCGCTACAAGATCAGTACTTGAAATTGCCTCGTACGACTCAACTCTTCCAGACTGTCCTGATGATATTTTCTTCACTTTTATCAGATATCATCACATGTTTCGCAGTGCGTTGTTTTTTTTCTCTCTTCTTGTAAGAGTTTTCGGAGCCAAAATGGCTTTCACGATATCTGTTAATAAGTAAAGAATAATAGTTTTCTTTTCTTCAGAGATGATTGTATTCAAAAAATAAAACAAATGCCTCAAGAGCATTGTCAAAAAATGACGAATCAAAGGTTCAAAATTCTTTAATTCAAGTCGATTGTTATATCAGAGATGATTGTATTCAATATGGAACGTATTCATCTCATGGTAGCATAATTCTTGGAAGTAAAAAGATTTTATGCTCACAGCGAGAGCGACGACTGCATCTTATACCGTTTCTTAACGATCATAATCTACTGAAGTTTACGAAAATGTCGAACAAGAGTATTCTCTCGATGGCAAAATTGATATTTATTATCGACGACAACAACATAACTAATTCGCCTATTGTTCCCAAGTAATTACTTATTTGCGAGCGACACTGAAATGGATTTACAAACACACAAAACGTATATACATGCAAATAGCGAAAAGATGTTATGGTCAGAAATGTTTTCAGCCAACAGTTATAAGCCGTGTGCGATTTCTATAGCTGATCATAAAATAAAGTTTTTGTTGAGAGGAGGAAATTAAAAGTTAAACGGATTATAAGTCGAGAATAGAACGCGTTGTATTAAAGAAAAAATGATACTCAGATATATCCGAGGATATCTTGATAAGCCATATTGGATGTGATAACTTCATTTACGAATTCGAAAAGTTTTCACACTGGTTTACGTTGATACGGCAGAGCGGACGATGTTGCCTCTTGTAATTTAGCGCCAATATGCATTTCAGAAGCTCGTCTTTTAAAGTGATGATTGCGTCCTCTTACGCCGTCGTAATGTCGAAATCTGTTAGCTGCATGCAAACATTTACATATTGAAGTAGGGTTTTTTTTGTGTGGAGGAGAGAGTTCCCAATTTCATGTGTCATCCACATTCGCTTTTACTGTTGTGGCTTAGGTAGCCGGACGGAGGGTTCATTGAATCCCTTCATCGCTTGCGTGTAGATGTATTTCTTTTTAATGGCTATTTTTGGGCGGCGATCATGTTGTGTTCATTTATGGTCTAAATATTTGTTTGCGCTTGCATCATTCAATGCATAACATTTGATAAGCCGTAATTGTAAGCGAGTGATTTTTTACATATATAAAATTAGAAGAACGCTGCAGTCATTATTTCTAATTGGTCAGTTTACCTCGAATCCTCTTCGTCTAATAGATGCCTATTATATTGTACGATTGTCGCTTTGCTTCGAGAAGACGAAAACAATGCAGATGCAATTGTTTCGCGCAGAACAACTGGCTTTCTTGGAGCGATTTTTGGATGTTCCATGAAACGTGCTTATGCCATAAATCTGTTCCTTTGATTAGTCGTTTACTGCGATTCGCCCGTAACATATATGACATGTGTTGTCGTATATGACGCGTATACTAATCCAGAAATGGTCAGAGTGAAAATCGGTATAGAGATCCTTCTTGCATTAAATACATCATGATAGTTGTAGGAATGTACGGTAGCATCATTATGTATAAGCAGTTGTTGCTGAATAAGGGAATGCGTTTATTCGATGTTTCGGCAATTTGTGCTAATCATTTTAACCGAAATAACAATTTCATCGAAACGAGAAGTTTAATCTTTCCTTAGGCCCAGTGAGAGGAAGGAGTATTTTAACTGCTTGAGCCTGCGAGTCGGATTTTTTGGAACTGTGATTGTATAAAACTGATGAAACTTCATGACAAACAACGTTCTTGTAAGGGGTCTTCGCTGACCATTTCCACGCTTGCAGAGAATCTTCCATCTTAGACCCGAATAACCCATTGAGAAGAAATCATTTAAACCATAATTAGGAGTGATTCAAATATTTCTTACGCTTCTAGTTTTTGATAGAACTTTCTGAGGCGCACAGCGTCGAAAGCTTTAGCGCAAATAGTTCGAACATCTCTTTAAACACGTTCATATGAAGCTGTGATCCGTTGCTGATGCTGTAACCCATTTATGCGAAGTGTGGCCGACTGCGACATTGTCGATCGTCGCGAAAGGAAGCAGCGCGGTGCTGTTGGCTTAGTAAATTTCAACTCTGATATATTAACGAACAGCATCTTTTGTGATTATTTCCATCAATTTATACCTGCAGGAAATGTGGCTTATGGGATGGCATTTTTCTATTCGACTTGACAATACCATCATAAATAATGAAAAGAAATGGCAATTGCGGCTTCCAAAATGAAAGAATCGAGTAGTTCAAAATGCTGTTATCGGAAATGATAATAAGAGATCACGAGTTCAGAGAGAAGCATTTCGTAGCAGGTGTATTATGTTTGCGGAAGTATGCTGAAATATTACCAGAACTTGGGAAGTTCTATTCGATAGCTTATTAGATCGGACGCGATACTTCACTTGCTGCATTTGAAAGGAAAACTAAATAGCGAATTGTAATCACCTTCAAATGTTTGCGCTAAAGATTCAGCAATTCTCACGCTCTAACACCATCTCTTATAGCAGTAAAGCCTTATTTGGCAGCTAACATGTTTTTTTCAACGTGTTTTAAAAAATTTTCTGATCATGCTGTTTGAAGTAAGTAATCGTAGCGTTTTCTGTAAGTCAATTTCGTTTCTGCCAATTTCGATTTAGGAAAATGCGAGGAACTGCCATTTTTATTCTGGGATGCACCTTGCTTAGTCTTGTCGTTGGTCCACAAGCCCCCAAACTTGCCCATCGTTCAAAAATTTAGCGTCAATTGTAAGAAGGTGATCGAAAGTGTTGTACTCAGTGTACTGGCTAAAGTGCTTGATATAAGCGATTTGAGCGTGTTCTTGCTTTTGCAGTAGAGAGAGCCTCGTTAAAATTACCCGCTATAACCGAAAGGTGGTCGACCAAACAGAAATCAGTTTACATCATGCAGTACTTCGATTTCAGAAATCAAGCAGTCAGAGAGGCGAACAGACGGCTTTTAAATCGAATCGGCGGTTGCAGCCAAAAATCAACGCAGTAGTTCGCTTCGCGATTGAAGTGGTTTAGCGTTAAATGGGGCACTGTTTAATTAGTGAGTACGAGGGTTACCATTCCTTCGCGATGCTTGTTACATGTCATGCACTGATCACACTAGGGAATCAATCCATTGCGCAGATTGGTGAGACGCAACCATATCAGGGGAACTGTCTGCCCTTCCTCGTCTCGCAAATAATATTTACGTAATGAATACGAATTTTGCTTACAACCTTCAGTTCGTTTGGTTTTTTTTTTTGTGCAGTATTACGAGCGATGAAATAAGTGCGATCATTAACAAGTAGATGTAGTTTACATGTGTGCTTAAACATGTACCGAAGGTGAGTAGCTTTTGCATGCGGCCATGTAGCGAACATTATCACGTCCGCATGAAGATCGTTTATTTTCTGCCTTTTTAAAAAATGAAAAGACGAGTGTTATATGTGTAAAGACAGTGCGATGTATGTATGCATAAAGTACGGCGCGCATCATGCGGTTTCGACTTACTACGCTGTTGAAGCGTAAATACTTGTTCGCATTTGAAAAATTCCCAATTTTTCATACATTCATTTCAACCATAGCCGTTGTGCCGAGTTCCGCTTCCACGCTTTTCATGCCCATCTCAAAAGGCGTAATCGATAACCGACCGTACATATCACCTTCGATGTTTGGTCGTCATGATAAGACTGACAAACTTGTGGTCTCTTCCATTTTAAACGAAAAACTGTAAAAAACGTATAAAAAGGAATATTTTAATGCTTTACTTGCAACACGGCGTCCGTCAGTTCGCCTACAGATGTCTTTTTTTGTCTTTTGTCGTTTCGTTGTGGCAGTTTTTGTACTGTATGGATGTTTCCATTATGCCAACTTCAACTGCACCCCTCTTCTTTTAGCGTTTTGCCTTCAGCTATGGATAGGTAGTGGATGCTTGTGGCCAACTGACAACTGATAGAGGCAAACCTTTCGCAGCTGCGAGGAGGAGGGAGGAGGTTGCTCATAAATGGAGCTAATGGTCGTTGTAATCCCTCCTGAGATAGGCCTTTTAACTAGTCGAAAGCCAAATGGAGGTAAGCTATAACCTAGGTTTTCGTTTTGTTTACATACGTATTAAGCATAAATAACGCCTAGCATACTGAGAATTTGTTGGAACGGCTCTTTAGGGCAATCTGAGTGAGAGTTCTTCTTGAGGAAGTTTCTCTAAGCCGCAATGCTGCATGGATGGTTTGGTAGCTGTTTCAGTATTGCGCTCAATTATGTGATTGTAGGTAAAGCTAAGATTTATGAAATTTTATACGGTTAGCAGAAATTTTAATACGAATAGTTGTTAGGACATCCGGTCGTTGTAATCTTATATGACAGTTTCTCTTAAAAGTTGCCAAAATGAAATTTTCGAGCATTTGCTAATAGTAATTTTTTTTTTGATTTTTGTAATTTCTCTAGTAATTTTTTTTCCATGAAATTGTGCCTTAATGATTTGAAGATCGATGATCTGAAGAAATTTGTTTCTTCATTTAGCGGATCACTTTTGCTTCATACCATTTGAATTTGTTTCAGTGCGATGATTAAAAAATATGCCAGATCTAATTATGGGGCATATTTTTTCTTAAGGAATTGAATGTCCGCGATCAAAGTCGTCCTAGACGCGAATTATTTATTGAACTGAACGAAAAGCATTTCTTGACTGCAATCATTTTGTTCGCATCGCACGGTTCCGCTTGTTGTGTTCGATCTTTAAGGCCTTGTTTTCTCTCTGATTTGTATTCTCTTGAATGTCGTTTGATCGACTTGAATACCTCCGTCATATACGCCATCAATAAAGCGATTTATCAGAGTGCTGAGATTATTATTTCCTTCTCCCTTGTCTCTATTGTTCTCCTTTTTCTCATCTCTACTATTTCTCTCTTCCTGCTCTCCTTCTTCCCTTGCTTCGTTCCATTTCCACTTTCCTTAGTTTGCGCCGGTCGTAACATTTTTGCACTGTCTACCATTGAATATTCTCAAACCCTTAGCAGAAGAAATTGAGAAAAACCCCTGAGGGGTTTTCTGATGCCATACAAGAACATCTAGTTCACAACGCGTTGTCTGCTGGCATTGAAAAGTGTTATCGTCTTCGAATAAACTGATCAAGATATGTAGGTGGGAATGGGCTTAATGCTTCAAATTTATCATTCGGAAGCACATCATCATTGAAATAATCGGCATCTTGCACTTTCGTTTCAAATCCGTTCGATTGGCGAGATCAATGCGGCTTATAGTGCTTGCTTTTAAACGAATGAGTCCATCAGATATCGTTGAGGCAGTTAGTGCTTTCGTTGCTTTTTTTTTTCTACACCAATTACACACCTAAGTTGACATATCGACTGTTAAGTCTCTGCGTAGTTCAGTTAGCAAGAGTGTCCGTATGCGATGTGTGGAAAAGCGTTCCAAGGAGTTGGCCCAATACGCGCTTTGAGCCGCTTTCATAAGCTACTCGCAAATGACTACAATTCAGTTTTTCTTCTACCCGACCACCAGTATAAATATCTTTTAATATAGATCCGTTTTTCTACGGCTTGGTCGGTTACGAAACATCCGCACATTTGTTCCCACCTTTAAGGAGGTGTAACTCGGCTGGATGACAGATCCGAAAACGCTAGTTTCAGCGATTCCTGAATTGAAAATAATTGATAGACAAATATTTGCCATTATGTACATGTATTTATACGATTAAACATAAATTCAACTTGTCTAAGCAAGTTGCGATTTTGTTTGAGCGCATAATAAGCGTAAGATGTAATCAGAAAATTGCATTGCTTTCTTTCATCAAATTTGATTTCATTTTTATGTACCATACAACTTTCATTCTTTCGATTAGTATGTTTCTTTTACATTGATATGTTCATGTAGCAGCGGAGATGAATACAAGGCCGAATAAGTAATTAAAGCAATAGTGATCAAGTAATTAAAGTAATTAAAGTTGAGGACATCCACCGAATGGTGATCTGTCCTTTAGATGCACTTCTTGTTTCATCTGATGATAGTAAATGAACCAGAAGCACAGTAAGCGTAATTGATTTCATTAATGATACGCAGAGGAGAGTCTGGTCAGTTTTTCGAAAAAATACCAAAAAAATGCCAGTATTCGTTTTATTTGAACAAAGGAGGAGTTAATCATTAAAAATCTCATTAAATGTTTTCTTTTGTTTTATCTTTGTAGTTTTGTTGAGCGGAGCATATCGATCGTCCAAGGAGATTTTCTTATTGCTACGAAGGCGTGAAGTGAGCGTTTTTTTTAAAAAAAAAAAAGAACAATCAGCTGGGATGGGCAAAAGACCGCGAATTGGCAGAACGAGAGTACGACACCAAAAAATGTCGGCCATAACCCAACAGCGCGAGATCGATTTACGATGTCGCGCCAACTTGATCTTTTGGGCGATAAAACGCAAAATAGCAATGGGTGCTGTATGCACGAGTTTTACCGGCGAGAAAGAGTAGGGAAAATTTTGCACAGCTCTAATTCCTAGTACAGTTTCATATGCTAGGGCATTGCTTCTTGAGGACAATGAGGTTTCTTACTGGTAATAGTAGTAAGTATTGAACGAAGAAAGAAATGTTGGACGAAGTCGAGAAATATTGAGTTGAAAAATTCAACTCAATATTTCTCGACTTCGTTCAACATTTTTATGGATGGGGGGAAGATGGGGGAGGGAGTACACCCTGTTTTTCACTTTACAATCGGGTATGATATTGGCGGCGATGCTATCCAGTCGCGGATCATTAGCGAGGATTTTACCATCGTATAGTGGGAGCCTAACGTCGATCGGAGACACTTAAGGGAATCACGAGGCGAAAGTTTTACACATTTACGCATTCGATGAATCCGATTATTGTTCGAAGAACGTTCATTCCAGAAAAAAACCAGCGCGTTCACATGTGTATATAGAATAATTAGAACCGTGAGGGCATTTACGGTAAGCTCAGGCGGGTTGAGGATACTGCATTTTTCCTGAGAATCAGTGTGAGCTCATAATAAAATTCTGTAGCTTAACACTCCCTGCTAAACACCACATGGGGCAGAACTATCGTCTTCTTTAAAAAAAGATTGTTGTTTTATAAACTATTATAAACTATCTTAAAAAGATTGTACTGTGCAAAATTGAGGAGAGGTGTGGGGGCGGGGAGGGAGAGAGGAACTAAATCAATTCTTGTACTACCAGTAATTGTTGTTTTCAGATTCTTTTTATCAGATTGTCAACGGCAGTTGAAATTACGGCGCTACCTTATTTTTTTAATATTTTTGACAACATTGTTTAAACACTTGAATTACATTGGAGTAATTCGAAACTTATTTCCGATGCTCATTTTTCAGTTCAGTAAAATGCTTTCCAAAATTTTGAAAGCTTGTTTTTTAAAAGTCCATCCCACATCGCGCTCTGTGAAAATTATCATTTCGTATTTTCGTTAACTAGCCATAACGTTGTGTGCGCGCATAATCGAGTTTTGACTTCAATCTTATTTCTGCGTTGTTTGATATAATTCAGTAAATTGCCTCAGCTGTCCGCGACCAGGAAAATGTGTCATATCCCGTGACAGAAACTTCAAATAAATTGGCTCGACTCCGCTCAGAGCTCTGGGGAGAGCAGAATTCCCCGCTGTGGCTTACGGAATAGTAAACCGGCTCTAGCTCCACTTCTGCAATATGTTTTTTTTTAGTTTGGGTCCTCGGTCTACATGATTTCCTGAGTTTAGCTTCGGATGTGGCTTAACTTCGTTCAGTCAACGGACAGTTTATTGTTCATATAACCATGGTTATGCAAAGTGGAACGGTACAAAAAGAATTTTCTGTACACACAGGAGTATGTCAAACGAAACGCTTGCAATGTCCCAAATGGAATTGGCGAAGATCGGCTGAATTCGAATCATTTTTGCCATGCAAAAATTCCCTCTCGTTAGCAAAGTTCTCCATAATTAATGAAGTGATTCGTTCTGTATAAAGGCCTGGTTCAAGGCGACTTGTAATAACAAAATAGCAATTGGTGTTTACGGTTTATGATCGGTGAAAGTGTATTGATTTCTATCGATAATTCTCTTCTAGCTGCGATCAATAGCTGACTGCTCTGAATTTTCATATTTCCACTTTCATTCATAATGCAAAGTTTCGAGTAGGAGTTGACGCAATTTGAAGGCCGTCGGTCGGTAAAAATCAGTTCGAATTTTGCATTTTGTAAGCGGGTGTCATATGCAATAAATTAGTGAATTGAAACATTGGTTCTCCTTCTTCAAATCTAGACATGTTTTGTTCTTACATATCTTTAAATAAATATGGCTGACTTGGGCTGGTAGGTAGGAATTGACAGCCTTAACTACGAGTAGTAGGAATTGGCGATCTTAACCAGAGCACATGGAAATTGAAGATTTTAAGCAGGGTTCGTAGAGCTTGATGACCTTAACCATGCTTGATGGGAAATCGACGATCTTAAGCAGGGCTAGTAGAAATTAATACTCTTAATCAGAACTGGAAGAAATTGATGCTGTTAAGTGCGACTGGTAGAAATTGAGGATGTTATCCAAAGCCTATGAAAACTGACGATCTTAGCCAAAACGGGTAGAGATTGAGATGTCAATTTCTGCGGGTAATTTCGCATTTTTGCATTGTTTTATATGGAATATTTATTTGCCGTGTTGCTCATCGATTCGATGAGCAGAAGTTTAACAAACGAAGTGATAGAGTAGAGAAACGTCAATAAAATGATGAGAAGTGTACACTTTACAGCTGGGCTTGTCAGCTATTTGTAAATGCTTGAAAAAGTGATGCGAAAACACTGAGTTTTTTTTTCGGTGGATAAGGGGTTATTGTAAAGGTACGTTTATCTCTTTGTGTTCTTGTGTTCCCGTTAGTGATATTGGGTCGGAAATGCAAAGTTGAATTTGCTTTATTTAAGCTTTTTTTTAAACTCATTAATTCTAACATCACAATCGGCATACCTTTTTGTTGATAGTTACGCCGTTTATTTTATTTTCTTTGCAGTTGAAGATTTCAATGAAATTGATTTTTTCGCTCTCAGTAATGTGCTATTTTCGAAAATTTTTCAGTTTTAAGTCCCTCACAATTGTTTTTAGCTTTCACTTGTGCTACAAACATCATACATGTAATCATTCGAGTTAAGAGGCTTACGCAGAGATGCGCTAATTGGTTTTTCTAAGTGCGACCAAACAATGCTGTAGTCCGATTTGTTTTCCTTTTTTTGTGCACTATTTTGCTGTGCTCAAAGCATTCATACCTCGGCATATTTGTATGTGCCTGTGTGCTTTGTAATTTCAGCTCACGGTTCTTAAAAGCCTTTATGGTTAGACTTGAGAAGCTTACCTTTTTGATTAAACTTAGGAAGCGTAATCTATGCCACTACAATGGCGAACAGGAAACTCGGGCGACTAATGAATTTTCGATTCAGTTATGGTGTGTGGAATGTACTGGAATAGGAAAGTTAGGTTAGGAGATTGAATACCTTCAAGTTTCTGCAGAGGTGGGCCTCATCCCTTTCTGATTTACTGGAAATTAGGCTTTTAGAGCTAGCTGCTTAACGAGGAAGTGTTTAGACATTGCGAAGCACTTTTCGTTTCTTCAGGTCATTTTTATTTCATCACTTTGAGCAGACTTGCGGAAAGCGCACGTCATGCGGACCTAACGCGTGCTGTATGGTTTGCATATTGGCTTATAAAAATTTCATTCTTTCGTTTTATTTTTCTTTCCTTGTTCTCTATTGCCTTAAAATCGTCAATTTTTTGCTGTTATTATATGCTAGTTGTCTTCAATGGAGCCGTCAACTGTTTGCGAATCATGTTGCCATAAAGCATACAATTGCCAGCTTTATTGCAGTATTTCCTATCATTAAGGTATCTTGAGAAAAGTGATGCACCAAACTGTAAACCAGTGCGTGACAGTCGCATTTGAGCTCCGATCAACTAGTTTTCACCTTCATTTATAGCCGCAACTTTCGAAATAATGTAGTCTAGAACGATACCACACTAGTGTGCGAGAAGAGTTTTTTGCATGCGCGAAAAGGCGATGCAACGTTTTTGATATGGTTTTTCAGCATTGACTATTAGCGGTGATATAACTTTATAACGGTATAACGAAGAGATTGTTGATGTTTTCGGGCATCTTCTATGATCAAAAAATTTTGGAAAAATAACTGTTTTTGAGATAATCGTTCTGCGCTATATGTTTGGCCGTGAATTCGGAGGACATTTTCTCTTATCTTTTTTCTTCCTGCATTAGAGGGAGGAAAAAAATGAAAATATGCCAGTAGTTATGCGTCTTATGAGTGTTCGGAAGACTGAAATGATCACTGGCTTTTGTCATATTAGTGTCCAATACGTTCAGAATTTTTTATGGGAGTTACAAATGTTGCGTCGAGTCAGTGAGAAATATTGGCGAATGGTGAGCATAAGAGGATGGGCGCGGTGTTCGTCGATGCTGACAGCTAAATTGGCCGTAACGTTTTGATGCGTATGGATTACCGGCTTTGCTAGTGCTCATTAATCACGATGCGGTGTGATGTGGCTGTCATTATGAGGCGGATCTTGGCTGCTTTCCTATTGAGTTGTTTTGGTCTGCTGTGCGAAGTTACGTGCTTCTAAGCATCCACAATGAGGGGGGGGGGGGGGGGGGGGGATACCTAGTTGGATTTGCAACTCTTCACCTCTTTTATCATACATGTTCCCTTAGCCATATGGACTTTGCATGCTTATGCCACATGTTGTTGCGTTGTTATATTGCTCCAGCCAACTGTTGCACGACCAGCGACCAGTACAGTATACGCAGACAAGGTGTAGCTAGCTTGAATGCTGCACCACTTAAGGAGGATCAGATGTAGCTATATCTATCAGTTGTGCAGCGATCGTGGTTGGCTTGCTGAAACGGAACACTGGCAGAATTAGTTGCTTCGAAAGTGGAAGTAGGTGTTTTTCGCAAACATGCTCAGCTTGGCTTATGTTGCAACGGCCAGTGCATTCTTCATACTTGCAAGAAATATAATGTACTTATATCTGTCGTTGAAACGGTAATCCCCTATTTAGAACAATAAACCAAAAGGGTTTTAGGCGTAGGGCAATAGTCCAGTAGCCAGAATGGTCGTTACTTAGTTGCACCACTTAAGGAGGATCGGATGTAGGCTTGAATGCTGTAAACAGATAACAGTCGATGAACGAGTTCTCGTTTAAAAGTTCCAAACACTTTGGAACGATTATTTCCACGTTTTTACGTATGTTAGTTCGTATTATATGGGAAATTTCTCATTCATTTTTCATTTCAAAATGGGTTTTAAAAATGCGTCTCTATTTTTTTCTTATTCCAATGCCTTTTTTCAAAAATACGAGCATTTCATTGAAAAAAGATTGTTCCCATCCTTCTGAAAAATTCTGCATATATGTCTAATCCTGTTTGCTAATGACAACTACTCTCACTGCATTTATCATATCTTGTTTTTTAAATCCATTGCTTTCGCACTTAAATTCTTGGCGAAATGAACATTATGAGAACTTTTGGAAGTTATTCGGAAATTTTTAAGCGAAAGCATCAATGAGTATATGATTACGTAAGAATTCCTAGGAATTTTTAAGTGATAATAAGCCCATTGCGTTCAAACATGTTATCATATCTGTTATCATTCGATAAGGACATGACGTGTTATCATTCGATAAGGACCTTGTGCACAAAATCACGTTACCTTGTGCACAAAATCACCGCACAAAACAAGCGGATTATCGGTAGTGCCGTCTCTCAGCTTCACAGCGATTGGCGAGGTGCTTCGCAGAATCAGAATTGTTGCGAAGAATCCATTTCTCATTACGGCCAATGATTTTCGTCTGGCATTGCTAATCGAGAGTTTTCTCGAACATTTGTTTAAAAACATCATCTCGCTTCCCAGTTTATGCTTCCTTCAAATTGTATGGAGTCATGCGAAGCCGTCTAAGCAAAAGAAAAATCGCTTTTCTGCCGATTAAAGTATTCATGAATAGCGCTTTCAATCAGTTGTTTCGTTGATGGTAATGGTTATTGCATAACATCTTAGTGCATAGCTTTAGCAGGCACTTTGTTGGCATGTTTTGTTGTTCTTGAGATGCGGAAATGCGTCATTTGTTGATTATGATATCTAAGCATGCAAACGATTGAAAGCTATCCTATGAACAGCGTTATTGATGTGCTGATTCGCACAATCTCAATCTGTGAATTTTTTGAGCGAAACAAATATCTTGATTTCCACAAAGAGGAGCAGTGAAATATGAGGAGACCGCAAATGAAATATACGCTTAATGCAGAATTATACGCTTGGTTTTAGAAAACTGAAGTTTTCTTAAAGAATTTATGAAAAATGATGTTTTCTTAAGGAAATTTTTCTAACATTTGGTAAATGTCAACCTTTATGCGGAATTAAAAGTTGCTGCTGCAAGGAAACGACGGCAACATAATTTTTATTCCGCTCATTTCTTATTTCGCTGTCGACGAGGTGCACCCTCCTTGCATACCTACAACAACTCCGATGCTAACTGTAATAGGTTGGTGGCTAAAAACTGACTAGCCTGGTCGTTCTGACTTTTGGTTCTTTTGTAAATTGCTTCTGTAAGACACGAATCCGCCGAATTGTGAACTTCTGTGGCTAGATCATGGTACAGCTGGCAATAGTGGAGGTCCTTTGCAAGGGTGACTAATTGTTAAAGGGTAGCGCGTTGCAACTAAGAACAATTGGTTAGCTCATTGTTTCTCCTAAATCTAGCTATGTATCATGCATTCTGTCTTCATTTCTCCTCTTCACTGCTGCTGGCAGCTTTCAAGATCACGCAGTGTTCACTTTCCGACCTCTTATGGGCATCTTTGACTTTTTTTTTCAAACCCTTTAAAATAAACGCCTGTGGAATTTTCCCACGAATGAGTAGTGTTTTTGGGCTAAACGTATCAAATTTCTCTGTAAGAGTCTTACTGAGTCAACATATGGTCCACGAACATCCTTCCGGAAGGCTAGAACTGCCAGTTTTCGTCTCCTTTCTCAGCAGCTATGATTTTCTAATGTGAAAAGTTCCGAATTCTATCGTTTCGATTGTATGTATTCGTATTGAGATGGGATGTTGTCTTTTGTCTATGTGATCTAAGACAGTGTGCTGCTAGCACGCTCGTGGGGGAATTGCAAAAAATCTGCTTTAGATGCTTAACCATGACATGATATATAATAACTTACCAGCGCAGGCTTGAATGGGTGAGCGGGGTGGATTGAGCAGACTAATTTTCTGAGGCACTGATCTCACCTCTTAGTGAATGCTGTCTTTCTAAAAGTGGAAGTTTTAAAATTATGCTTTTTGCAAACTGCAATGGAAGCTTTTTGTAAATCTGCGCCTTAAAATTTTCAGTGTCCGGGAACATGAGGAAGTGGAGGCGAAAATTCCTGATGTTCTGGTACTGTCCACTCCAAAAGCCGTTGCGGGCTTACTCTTACTTTTCTAAGCTTATATTTCTGCCCTTGATATTTTCCATGATCTTACGTATGCTTATTTTCAATCTCTACTGGTAGGAACTGTAAATATGGTTGTTGGAAGGCTATTGGTGATTTACAAGGCGTCGATTATGTAGCTGTGATAAACTCAAAGACATCTTCATCGATGATTATAAGGCATTTGTTTCGTACTACGACTGAATACATATGTAGCGTAATAAATAATTGGTTCATTTCAGTTTAATTGGTGTTTTAAGAAATAAAAAGTTGCAATTTTGCGTTACGTCGTCATGGTTGGAGTGATAAAAGTGCAATAAAATGTGCTATACATTTCGGTATTATTTAAAAGCACTTTTTTGTTTACAGGCATCGTCGTCTTCTAATTCATCGTTACTTGCCGTGGTGCTTCGAGCAAGCAGTAAATGGACGTCTTTTAATCGCATTCGATTGGGAGAATCATTTTGCCGAACCGCTAAGTGAAGTGCAACGATTGTGCTGCATCAAACCGTTCATTAACTGAAATTCTGAAATTCTGAAATTGCGATTCACTATTATTATTGTTATTTTAGCCGTCAGTAAATAAACTAATCAAGTGATTGACAGGAGTATGCTATTGTCAATTCATCATTAGCGTTCTATTGATGGATCTATTACGTTTGGATCTGACAACGAATTTGGTGCCGAGTCGGTTGATTACGTAGACGCAAAGGATGAGCTGTTATTTTATTGTGCTCTGCTAGCATAATTGAGAGAGTGACTATTCCGGAACGAAAAGAAGTCCATTATGTACGCTTATGATTTAAAGTTCGTCTATAAGTGGAACAGGTCTGACTACAACAACAAATTGGATGTGCTCACAGCCTAGGACCACAACATCGATGGCAATTCACGATCGCTGACTTGCATTTTAGACTACTGCACAAAATTCCGTCATCGCGATTCACACGTGCGCTCGTATTTGTAGTTTGCGTGGCGCTTGGAGGCGGAGTATTGGCGAGCGCAGCATCGGCAACCATTGCGGAATTTGGAGTGCAGTTAGCGCGGCGGTTAGCGCCTTCGCTGCAAGAATACCTGGTACAACTGCCATCAATGGAGTTCCTTAGTGGCTCACCGTCTGCACCTCGAGCCACATCGCTCAATGGTAGTACTAATGTCGGTGTACAACATGATTTCATTCCTGTTCTCAATATGTTTCCACTGTCGAACTGGAGCACTCGACATATTATGCTTTATTCGCTTGTAAGTTATGAAATTTTGTCAAATTGTCACTTTCATCGTTTCTTTGTGAATAGGCCATATGAAATCAAAAAGGTAATGGTGGTTGCATTCTGGGATAGCTCGATCGGAGGTGGCAGACATAAAATGAGAGAGAAGTGGCTTGACGTGATGAATTTTGTTTCATCGTCATTGTCATTGTTGCAACTCGAATTTTATTATTAAAGTAAGAAAGTGGAATTGACATATAGATTCGTGCAATGGTTAATTGATGATGTAGTTTGAATTCATGAGTTGCGGTTTTGATACGAAGGTTCCTTGTCTAATATCTAAAACGCCTATCCGAGATTAGACTGATGCGTATATGCCACGATCAGTGGGAATTGTATCGTTGTGGCTCAATAACTCATCATCGGACAGCCTTTCAAGTGTATAGAATAAGCCATAAATATAACTTGACGACAAGCCCATAACTTAAACTTATCCAATTGTTATATGTTTACTTGCAGAGCTGTCTTACAACATCTCATTGAGCCCATAAACATCGCAGTCAAAATAAATTCGTTCAAATTGCTTAGGCTTCAACTGGCTATGATTGAGCATATGATTAAGCATGTCGATTTAATTCAGTTAAAAACCACTTATCATGTAGTAAAGTTATTTGCATTCGACACACACGTGAATGTTAACTGTGTTCATTCGCGAGGATTTACTCAATCTTTTGATTGCCTTCTGATCGTACAACTTACATTCGTGAGTTAGTTGTTTAGGCGCTGTGTGACAGTTTACCTACAATGCACCACTCTATTTAAATAGTAACTTTATTTCAAATGATGTGAAGTGATCAGAGCTGACTCGCCGTTGAAATGTGATCGGAGCTGATCTTTCTGTATCAGTCAGTTTTCAACTTCAAGCACATTTTGCTATTTTTTAATGTGTCACTCAAATTCGATTCAATTGACCTTTTTCAAATTTGCGAAGCATATTTCATCGCTCAAGAATATCTCATCTCGAGTACAACTCTAATCGTCTCGTATCGTTTCGGATAAGAAAACATCTCGAAACAGCGCTAATGATGTCCTTTTGGGTGATGTTTCGTTAGTGGAAAATAAATTCAAAATAACTGAATATGAATACAGATTATCTAAACGTGGATAGCATGTGGTACGCCATGCCATTTCTGTGACTTCGTATTATGTAGGCGAAGAGATGTGTGGAAATTAAGTAGTGTAAAAACCGAATGTGCACTTTACTAAATTTTCTGCACAAAGGCCCGTGGAAAAGATTTCGTAGTGCTTCAGTATTTTCGTGATCGTTTTTGGCTCAGATTTTTCTTTGTGTTGTGGTCTTCCGATTCAACGTTACATATTTCACAGCATCATCAACAACGATCGATAGCGGATTAAGAACATTCCGAAACCTATCGTAGTAGTCAACGAATGAAAAATCTGAAAGAGTGAGAAAAAAATAAATTAGACATTTCGAGCGATCATTTGAGTGAGTCGGAATAAGTGAAAAATGGATGTTTTTTGGCACAGTGAATGATTTCGGGAGCGTATAACTGTCTCCTAACAGCATATCCTACTGGAAAAGGGATCATCTGAGGTATAATTTCGGGAAAAGGTGTTGACGGATTCCTATATTATAGAATGTTCAAGTTATGAAATGTTGATTCATGTTGAAGTTCCTGAGTTCCGTACATCATCGAAATTAGTTGCCCAGGTGATGGAAACGATGCGAACGATTGTCTGCGTCAGCGTTTCCTTGAGCTGACATTTCGAGCTTCTTCGTTCCTGTTCCAGCCTCCTTCTTTTGTCATCGCCTGTACTCGAAATTTCCCTTCGGGTATCTTCAGATATTTATCGTGACATGCTGATATCTATCTGAGAATCCCTTGCATTACAGCATCAACACGAGGTCTGGCCTCCATTTTACATAGAGAGACTATTTGAAAACAATATTTGAAACGTTTGTGCAGAATTTAATACGGCGCAGCAGTACTTTGTCAAAAGTTTCATGGCTGCGGATGAGTGCTTACTCTTTTTTTCCTTCATCATCGATGCACAAAATCTTACTGCGTACCCCTACTTTTGTGACTGTATAATAGTACATTTGATCTGAATCAACTAATGGACAAGGCAGCAAAAGTTCACAACTTTTAAATGATAACAAATCTATGAAACAATTCTACTATATGATTGACTCCGAATAAGTGAATGACTCCAACTGTCTGAGATCTTTGCAAACTACTGAAAGTAGAACAAATTTTTTTAAAAGGATTCAGCTTTTTCATTTTGAATCGAATAGGGAGATCCATAGTAACGGGCGTGTGGATATTGTAATTCGAAGCAAATTGCGTTAAAGATTGTTGCGTTGACGAAGGTTGATGACATTTTACTCATTTGTGAGGAGTATGGGTGGAAAAAATTGGCTTGTAAATGTTGCTCTCAAGGACAATATATTCGGGATCTGTAAAAAGCGCCCAAAACATTGAAAATGTTAACTGTTTCGCTACAATGAACACGTCAATGAGCATTGTTCATTAAATTCGTCATATAATCTGAATGCAGAAACGATTATTGAATTTCAGAAAAGCTAAATATAATTTTGGGAATTTCCTCATAAAGCTGAACCGGATCAGTCGATTGCAAGCCAGACAGCCACGTTTCTTTTTTTTAATGATTCCTAGTCCATAAATTTATTTTCCTTTTACGTATCATATTGTTATACAATGCGATACGATGTTCCACCTTTTTTGACAGCCGGAAAGTTAATGACATTTTACTCATTTGTGAGGAGTATGGGTGGAAAAAATTGGCTTGTAAATGTTGCTCTCAAGGACAATATATTCGGGATCTGTAAAAAGCGCCCAAAACATTGAAAATGTTAACTGTTTCGCTACAATGAACACGTCAATCAGAAATATGTTGTACGAGCTTCAATCGATAAAAGAGACTTAATTTGCAATTTGCTATAATTCGTATTTTAAAAAAAATTTTATTATCTTTATTTCGAAGTCTTAATAGTGTTTCATTGGTATGAAAATGTGTAGCGCCTATTTTACTGGTTTGCTTTTAATTTTACAAGTTACTTTTTAACGGCGAATTTCCGTTAGCATTATCGGCAAATCATTGCCTACGTTTTACAACGTATTGTGATTGTAATGAAAATTTTAACGCCTTAATTGTATTATTTGCACTATACAATCGGATTTTATCCGACTGATTTTTTGATGTCTGAATTCTTCATACCTATATGAATATTAACGAATCCAAAACGTTACCACTAAGGAGATCGTATTGATGAAGGTAAACTTCAAGTAACGTTTATTCAGTGAAAAATGAACAAGATTTTTGTGGTTCATTTTTATTAGTAACTAAGATTGAATGCATACAGTTCTCATTTATTATTCGTACTGATGGCTTTCTCAGTGGACGTAAAATAAAAACTCTTGGATAGGGACTACTGTACTTGAGTCATTAGCATATAATTATGTTTCGTTTCCAGTGGCTATATAAAATTGTCGATAAGATGGGCGAATAGTAGCCGCAAGTATCACGTAGCTGCATTAGATATAGTCTGGTAGGGTACCAAGCCCGATGATAGTTCTAAATGAAGGAAAGTGGACAAAACGGGTGATAGTTAAATTTGGGATAGCATTTCCCCTTCTTGTCCTCCATCCCTTCCACTCCTTTCCCCTCACTTCATCCTGACTATCACCATATCTTTTCAGGCTGTCTCATTTGCGTATTTCTGAACCAACCTTCTCTCATAATTCAATCGCTTCGGCGGCTTGTCGGAAATGTTTCCATCTTTCGATAACTTTGAGCAATGTCACATAAAAGCTAACGCGTAATTTTGACTTTGGCATGCGTATAGCACAAAAATTTCTTTTGTTCAAAATGCCAACCCCAAATGTTTCAAAATTAAATGCTGTGCACGCTCGTTGCAAATTTAATTATTTCAAATTTCCATAAAACTCTCATTATCGTTTATTGTTTGTTCTACATGTCCCTCTCTTTTTCTGTTCTTTCATTTCTGTATTTGCCTAATGCATGCATGCATGTGTTTTTGTATGTACGCATTTCTATTAGTGTCGTTCCTTTAATTTGCGTGAATAAAAACTGATGGAACTCAAAAACAACGAGCTGAGGAGCTACTTTCATGCAGTCCAGTGAACTCGCAGCATCTCCAACGCGCATTCATTAATGAGCACATCCTTGTATGTGCATGTGCATCTGCGTGTTTGTTTGTTTATCTGCATGCACCATCGTTTGAACTCGAGAATCACTACAGTCAGAGCTATGAAACTTGGTAAGCTTATTGTGCATACTAGATTATTTCTTGTACTAGCTTCCGAGTTGTTCGACTAACTTTTTTGAGGGTGACATACATACGCATGAAAAAAACACTCGCATTTCACAAGTGGTCAGATTATTTGTTCCACAGTTGTATCGCCAAAAAAAAGATCAAAGTGAAAAAGTAACAAGTAAAACAAAAATAGAAGGTTCTGAGTGTATCTTCCCACCCCCTTCGCCCGTCTCCACCTCTCCATGTTTTATCTACAAAACAGTTTTTTAAAAAATAATAAATAAGATGAGGGGGATATTTTTTTTAAAAAACAACTATTTATATAAAAGTTTAAGCGTTAAAATGTGACGATCTGAAAAGGTTAAAGTTATTCGTTTGGCCTAAAAAAGCATCAAAAAAATACTTTCATTACTGTGAAATTTAGCCATAAAATGGTTTTCTATAGAAGATATTTTCAAGAAGCTACAATATCCTTTAAATACTCCTTATCAAAAAGCGCACATACGTTCGCTCAACTGACATATTGATGCTGTAAGTTTCATAATTCTTAATAGAAGTCAAGCAGCAATGGAATTCCCTCATGAAACGTTGTGTCTAGCAGCACAACGTAAGTGGGATGCAATATTGTCGTTTATTTTTCACATATGCCAAAAAAAATGTGCCCAATCACTTTCAGATAGGCAGTTTTGTAGTGTGAAATGAATTCCGCTTTCATAATTGTGACATTTTCTTGAGTTGATTACTCTTTGATATATTGTGAGGATTATCAAATTGTTTCAGTGGAGAACGAAATTTTCATAAAACTTCGGAAACGTAAAATAAAACGTAAAATGAAGTTTTCATAAAACGTAAAACTTCGGAAAGCATAATGAAATTTTTACTATATGAACGACAAATAGTGCTAAACCAAATTACGCAATAATAAAATTCAAATTTGTTTGTCAAATTTTTCCTTTTTTTCTCCGATAAAAATTGCAATAACTCTCTCGAAAAGCATTTAACAAATCATCAATGAATATCGTTTTTCAGCACAAATGCAATCATTTTTTGCTGAGAATAAAGACGACCAACAATAGACCATAATCCTCAAGTGTCACATCAACATTTCATTCATTCATATGCGAACGATGTCAATAACAGTAACAATTAGTCGATAACAATTAGCAACAATCTTTGAATCAATTATGCTTTACCATTGTAATTTGTAATTTGTAATTGAATTTTGTAATTGTAATTGAAATTGTTGTAATTGAACCAACCTGTTGTGATTTGTACGGAAGTAAGAGCGGAGAATATTTCGTGAAAAGAAAAAGTACGAAGTGCTGCATGATATTATTCGTAGCTTATCTTCCACGCATGTTCAATTTTTCAAATTCATTCATTTGTTATTCATCCAAACATTGTTCGTTCTTTAACTAACACACGCCATATTCTATGCACATTTCAAAGCATTTCGTTGCGTGATGGTTCAGCAATACTGTCGTTTTGAATGCGTAGCGCTTCAAGTAAAACCGTGTTGTGCTAAAAATACGGTTAAAGAAAATCGCCAAATGAGAGAAATCAATTCAAATTTCAAAAATTGGTAACAATTTCGATTTCAACATAGCTCTCTGTCATTGTTGTCGAGGCATCATCGCGTAAAATGCTCATATCGTTGCCTGATCGTTCACATTCTATGCGGGTAAGCATGATACATTTGCATGATCCGATCTCTGCGCTTTATTGTTAGAAATTTAGCGATACTTTTCTTGCATGAAAGACGATTTGACCATTATCGCTCGATTCGATCCACTTCATTTGGTTAGTTATGTGACAATTTGGGTTGTTGTGAATTAAATGTACCCTATCAACAACGATTTAGCTTATTATTTTCTTAACATGGGAAGGAAGTGCATAAGTATAAAAATATAAAAAATTGCTTGCATTTGCGCGCAGTGTGAAGGGAAGTAACGTAATGTTAAGTAAGTGTAACTTTTTTTCTCTTTCAATACTTTTTTCACCGATGGACTGAAAGTTTTAGCTGTAAAAGAATTTGAAAAGGGTGGAAATTGATGCTGAAGTTAATCGGAAATGGGAATTGTTCAACTCGTAAATGAAACTCTTGCAAAATGAAACTTCCTTTAAGCTACGAAGCCATCAAGATGTTATGCTGTTATAAGGGCTGTAAAACTATCGTTTGCAGGAGGATGAGTACTCCGAAAAGGATTCAAATAACCTTTTTTTCAGCCAGTACGAAGTTGGAGGACCCACTTCGTACTGGCTGAAAACTTATGGAATATCAATTATGAGAACTGTAGAAACTTTATCGTGGAAAAAACTTGATGACGCTGAGCAATATTCAAATTGTTTGATTTGCAGTATTTTAAATATAATTTACTGTTTCTGGAAGCCATTTGTTGCGATCGTTGAACAGAGTTAGAGATGTTTTATGGATGTGGACCCTTAAGTCCAATTAGGATCACTTCCGGTGTGAAATATTCTTGCATCGGTTTTATTTTATAATAGTGAAAAATGACCACGGCCTTAACGGAATTGTCCACGGCAAAATTGCCTAATGACAGAATTGACTGTAATGAGGAATGCCCAATAACAGAACTCTTCGTAGCATAAGTGGCTCTTGACAAAACTGTCCATAATGGAGATAACTCGTCACAGAATTTTCCCTTGTAGAAGTGCCAATAAAGGAAATGTTATGTTATCGTTGTCTAGCCCTAAAATTTTAAGATTGTGGATTCCATGCGCAATAAATATATTTTTACACTCAGTACTTTTCTGTGTTCTCCTTCCCATAACATTATATATTTTTGGCGACCACAAGAAACCGTTCGTCTATCCAGATTTTCGCTGTGTTCACTCCTGAAAATAAATCCAACCGATCGCAGCATAATCCATATCCTGCTTTTGGTAGTCATTGGAAAACTGTTGAACTGCTAAACTGTCTATTACTCAATCTCTGAACTTGATCTGTCTCTTGACGAATTGGCCAATGCTACTGCTATTATTTCTCGTTGATTATAAGCGTTGCAAAAATTTCGTTCCTAATTTAGCCTTGCCTTGGCAAAATGTCACACGACATTTTCGAGTATATTGATGACTTTTGCCCTTTGTCGAATATTGTTTGTGGAAAATATGCAAAGTAATGCCTATAATCGGTATTATTTTCTCAATAATATTTATGGAAGCATTGGAAAAACAAAAGGCAACTTCGCTGCAAAATCGAATTGTTTACGACGATAGTTGAGCTAGCTGAGCGCTTATCGAATGCACGTCAAGCAATCTCGATAGACAGATTAAAATTCGGCATTACACCTTAGACGTTTCTTTCCACCGTATACGGCTTCTTGACCAAAAGCATTATCTTCACGACTGCCTTGGGATACAACAACAGTCCGCTTTAGTAGAAATAAGATGCTGTGAGGCTAGTGTTGTCTAATGCTTGCAAGGTTCCATCAGTTTCTGCTCAATCTAGTTTACAATGTCGCGGTAAAAGAAGGAATGGACAGCGAAAGACAGTATACTTTATTACTTAAAAACTTCTTTCTTCCGCAGCGCTGTAGGTAAAATTCTGGCTAAAAAAAGTTCGTTAAGTTTTGAGCAGTTTTCTGTAACTTGCTAGCCTGAAGCTAATAAACTGAAGAAACTACTAAAATTTGCTCGTGGACAAAAAAAAATTGCGAAAACACGTATGAAAAAACTGTACCCAATGCGCTTTTTTTATTTAATTGATCAAGTGATTCGTATTCAACGGCCGTTTTCAATGTCGACGTGCCATACACCCTTATTTACTGCTACCGAACAAATGCTGATGGTTAAACTAAGCTCCTTTATGATCAATTGAATTTGAAACGTTTTGGTCTTTTTGACCAGCGACGCCACGCAATGTACCAATTTTTATACATGCTGTATTGCGTTTTTTTCTAAAAATTGCTTCAATTCTTCACTTTACTGCTTCAATTCGGCTTCGAAAATGGCGGCCTGAAAAATTCCCCGACAATGGAGAATGGATGAGAGGAGAAATGGAATTTCCATGTGTGATTTAACTGTATGGAATATAATATGATTTCCCAACAATAAAAACAACTATGAAAAAGCATTGTAGCAAAAGTGAATGATGTTGCGTCCGAGCATTTTATTCGCACCAAGGCAAACTGACTCGATTCCATGTTCACCGAAATTTTTATCACTAATCGAAAAATAGAAAATGCGACATTTGAGGACAGCTATACAGTGTTACTGAGGACAGTAGTCTTCGGTTTCAGATGGTTGTTTCAATTCACGAAACTTGTTGCATCCATTCTCCGCGCCCCCTTTTGATATACTCGCTGTTAGCAGGCATAACAAGGCTTTGTGCTTACCAAAATTCCGTATAACATAGGTGAAAATAGATATGAATTTTTACTAAGAACAGTGGAAATTTCAACGGGCACACGCTTTCCCATTACCTTCGACCCCGGCTACTCCTTCAATCTCGTTGTCCCAACCACTTAGGTATGCTTCAGTGCTGGATACCGCAATGTTACTATCGGCAGTACCTGACTGAATACGTTTTCGGTCAGAAACCATTTAGTAAAATTGCACCAATGAATTTTATAAAGTAACTATATTTATTTTTTATGAGTTATGCAATTTCAAGACTAATTTTACGTCTAGAAGCAAATATTTCCCCTTTCAGACACCTTTTCCTTTGTAATATTCTTTTCTAAAACAATGAATCCTGAATCACTTTCTGCGGGTCTCTTCGATTTTTGCTATAGAAGCGCGTTGGATTCGAATGCGTTTTTTCTGCTATGACCTTTGCTGATTTTCTAAGAATATTTACATGGACAAAGGACGCTCTCCTTTTCCGGCTCAGTCACCTATATATGCCAGAAATGAAGGATGTTTATACTGAACGGTAGGAGACAAGGAAGGATAAGTGAGGGACTATGGTCGAGTTTGAGGTGAATAATGGAAGAAGGGACAACAGGATTTAGTAAGACGCTGCGAGAGCGTGACTCGATACGCAAAGGATTATAAAACTAACGAAACAGAATAATTGCGCATGTCTTATTTATCCAGCACTTTCCTTTGTTGTTTTAAAATTGTTCCCAAACTGCAAGAAAATAGAGAGGCGTATTATATGTGATCACTGCAATTGACTCAGTTCATTACACAACGCGATTTTGAAGCCATCAAATTCCATATAATAATATTACACTTCTCTCATCTTCATTATTATTGATTCGAGACAAATTCATTTTATTAATGATCTCAATGCACTAATTAAAATAGGAAATACAGAATTTAAAAGATATGCTGCGCGAGAAACTCAATTTGCAATTTTTAGCGACATTTTAGTCACAAAAATATTATGCTGCTACATTTGAAGGAATAAAGTTTCCACTCTCCACTTATCGATTTGGTTTTAACGATATGAAATTACTTTTTTCCGTAGTGATCTCATAATAATGAGTCATATGGTTATGTATGATTCAGCTTATGGTTTCACTCATTGATGCTTGCTTTAGTGCATTCTGCATTTCGCAGGAAACATATCGTCATGCAATTGGCATATGCTGAATGCAGTGGTTAAATACAAAACTTTATCCTCGACCTTAAAAGATTTCTTCTTCTTCTTCTTCTTCTTAAACAGTGCAGTATCATATTGCGCTGAAGCAATGAGCTAATTAACCCATCTATTTGTTCGCTTAAAGAATTTTTCAAAAATTGTGCGCGAACTCTTAAAAAATTCCTCCACTTTTCCATCGAACAAATAAGTAGTCGTTGACTACAATTTCATAGCTACGAAGCATTTTTGTCGTTTGCTTGGTTTCTATAGATTTTATGAAAAGAAAAAAACATCTAACTTTTAGCGTTGAATGGAGAAATGAAAGTGTGCCGAATAAAATGATTTTTTAGATGCTTCTGTTTATCCGAAGAAGTTGTCTGAACTGGCATAAATTTGAATAAAGGAAATTTGATACCATTTTTAAAACTGTGGACTCAAACAACAGCAATATCGACGTGAAGCATTTCATCTTATCTGTTAATTCCATTACAGTTCTCAACATCTTAATTTAGAATGTGCATACAAAACTTTAAAACCAAGCCAGGCATTCATTCACTAAAAACTTATCGGTTTTACTATCGGATTTCTATTAAAGAACTCATTTGGAATTCGAATTGAGCCCGAAATTGGATGTCGTTTTTCTAAGGAGTGCGTTCGTAAAAAAAACAAACTGTTTGACAAATCACATAATTTAATTCCGTAAATTCATCGCGATTTTGGTAATTTCATCGTTCAATGCTTCTCTGCCTTAGTTTCATGTGCTCAAATAAGTTTCATGAAGCAATTGTTTTTTTTTCTTATCATATTTCTTATCAAATTCTGCTGCCCATCACCCCTCTTAGTTCTATACGGAGCCAGTAAATAACAGTAATGATAATAACAATAGCGATAATAATAATAATAATATTTAGTCCCTCAGAACTTGCATAAAGGCACCTAATGATTAATTTCATTAATCATGTAGGTAAACGACGATGTTAGTTGATTGGGCGTTTTTTAGAGTTGAAAATCACTTTAAAGTTTTCGAAATGTAATGCCTCGATACTATGTATGTAATATAAAAATTATTTTTCAGCTCTACGCGGCTCTCTTTCTCATCGGTCTATGCGGAAATGTGTCCGTGATAACGTTGATAAGGCATGTACATGCTACAATTCCATATGATAATACGATGATATTTGTGCTATTTTTGTGTTGCGTTGATTTGGCGTCCGTAATTCCACTTCCAATGGCTATCGTTGATCAGTTGTTGGGTTTTTGGATGTTCGGAACGGTTTGCTGTAAAATCTATCGCACGTTAGAGCATGTGGGACGTGCTCTATCGACATTCGTGCTCGCCGCGATGGCATTTGATCGATTTCAAAGGGTTTGGTATCCGCATCACAAAACGAGGTTAGCTCCATTATGTATCACATTGAACGCAAAAGTTAGAGTACCTGTATCTTAGAAAATCTTAATATAATCAGTGACGCAACTTGTTGTTGTATTTGTCGAGTTCTGTCTTTTAGTCAGCATTGACAAAATGACATTCGCAAAGCGCACCATGGCGCAGTCGCATCTATGCAAAGGCAAAAGTAGGAATCTATCTGTATTTCTTGCAGTTTCGACTCCCGTAACGTTCAAGCTAAAAATATGTAGCTTGATAATGATGTAATCCGCACCATTCCTCACCTCTTGTGCCCAGTCACAAAGAGTTGCAGCTCGTCTGCTGCCTAGGAAGTAGTATTAGGTGCTTAAGGCCGCTGAAAGATCACACGCTTTGTGCCGAATTCCGTTGATATGTTGAGAAAATTCCCTGCGTGAGAATCTCGCACCGTGTCATCCTCCCGGCTTGTATTCCAACTTGTTTTTTTTCGTTCGTGTCAGCTTACGACAAATGACGGTAGTAATTGTGTTCGTGACCAAATGTGCAGCCTGCAGAGAAAACTGAGTAGCAAAAATTGAAATTTTCGAGTCTTTATGCATGATTAATTTTGTTCCGATGTGCGAACACCACCAGCCATTCGACACACAATCCTTCACGTTCACCTGTTGCACTATGTGCCAATTTTCATTTGTGCCATTCGTATTATCTATACAAGTATGGCCGTTGTGGAAAGGCGAATACTGTGAGAGAAACACTGATAATTTGCTTTTCATTTTTGCTCATCCAATACGATTCGTTTTAAGCAGAAGCGTTGATCGCAAATTCAATACGCTTAACGTAAATTCTTTTTAATAATGAGTATAGCTTTGCACTGTCTTCTGAGAGGTGATGCAACTGATTTTATCCCTTCTTAGCATGCCAATCAGACTGGTAATTATGTTCGACTGGAAGAAACTTCTATCCACCACGTGGGACGTTACCGTCATGTCTGCATCTTTTGTTGCAACATTTCTGTCAATTATGTTGGGATACAAACCGAAGACGTACTTTTCAACTGGTAGCCATCAATTAATGAGTGAAAATTTTTATTCGAATACATCATCAAGCTTATAATCAGTACGAAACCGTTCCACCACCTTTTAAGTCGATATGTTTTTTGCTATGACGATTACGAAAATACCGGTAAAAATTGGTACGCTTTGAGCGGTCCTTAACAGCTGCCGGCAAAATAAACCGATGATGATTTTGCATCTTAAGAGCGCCACCAGTGGAGCCCCATGGAAGGTTTCGATACCAAAAAAAAATCTTGCAAGAGTATCCGAATGTGAGTCGTTTTCACAGTTGGATTTCGTCTTGATTTAATAGGTGCAAGGACGTTCTTAATTAAATCGAACTGTCCATCAATATTTTGCGGAAAGCGATTTTCGATGGGAGGAGGCGAGAACGAGAAGGAGAAGGAGAAGAGGGAAAAGATTGCACCGGAGGAGAGTTCGGCCTAAGGGGAGATCCCGACGAGCCGGGAGCGGTTCCTTGAAAGGACATAACCAGTTATTGATTTAACTGATTGTGGCGGGGTTGGCGAATGATGTAACTCAGCTGGTAAATGATAGGAGGACAGGAAGTCCTTTCAGTTATAGGGGTAGGTCTATACGTCATTTCCTTTCAGTCTGTACGTCCAGACAATTATCCTTTCCGAGTCTTCACAATTAGACGACAAAGTCTTCTTTTGGCCGAATCAGGTCTCAGATGTTCCCAACGCTAACGTCTCAACCGTATCTTGATGTGCTGCAATAATGCGCAATAATGTCTATGTATACTACACGAGTTATCGGACTGGACTGAATAAACCTGATATAATAGCGACTCTTTGAGAGAACGGTTCTTGAAAGACGTCGGTCCTCACTCCTCCCTCAATGTTGTCTAAAAAGCCTAGTTCGAACGTTTTTGCTGCAGTTTCAGCCCTGCCGTAAGCTCGGTTCATCGGTGTCGAGTGCAGACTCGTTCAACGGTCTACCTACTTTTGACCGAGAAGAAGCTTTTTAAATGATTTAACGAAATTGAGGGAGGGGAGAGAGGAAGAAGAGAGAGAGAGTGACAGGGAGAGATCAATGAGAATGAGTAGATTGTGTCGAATAGCGCATCTGTATTGCCACCTATCCCCTACTCTCGCCTTCCCAACTGGCCAAGTCAATTTTCGAGAAAGAAAGTTATTCTAAAGGAGGACGAACTTATCATCGATTATAAGCCTGATAAAGTTTGCGCATAAAGATTTGTACTGATTAATTGGTGGCTGCTAGTGGGAAAGTATGTCTTCGGTTTGTATCCCAACAAAATTGAGAGAAATATTGCAACAAAAACGCAGACATGACGGTAACGTCCCACGTGGCGGATACAAGTTTCTTCTAGTCGAACATAATTACCAGGCTGATTGGCATGCTAAGAAGGGATAAAATCGGTTGCATCACCTCTCAGAAGACAGTGCAAAGCTACACTCATTATTAAAAAGAATCTACGTTAAGCGCATTGAACTTGCGATCAACGCTTCTGCTTAAAACGAATCGTATTGGATGAGCAAAAATGAAAAGCAAATTATCAGTGTTTCTCTCTCAGTATTGGCCTATCCGCAAAGGCCGTACATCCATAGATAGCACGAATCGTGCAAATGAAGGTTGGCACATAGTGCAATAGTGAAGATTAAGGATTGTGTGTCGAATGGCTGGTGGTGTTCGCAAATCGAAACAAAATTAATCATTCACAAAAAAGCTTTGTGCATGAAAAAATCGCAAAAATTTCAGTGTCTGCCACTTAGTTTCCTTTGCAGGCTGTCAACATCAGCTCACGAATACAACTTCTACCGTCATTTGTCGTAATTTGATACGAACGAAAAAAACGAGTGCGAAGAAAAGCCTTTAAAATGCATTATATGAAACACAAATTCGCTTTTTTTTTCTCGCCCTTTTTTTTATAATTTTCATAAACGCACTTCCATTCTTCGCAAAGCTGCACAAAAATGAAAAGCAAATTATCAGTGTTTCTCTCTCAGTATTGGCCTATCCGCAAAGGCCGTACATCCATAGATAGCACGAATCGTGCAAATGAAGGTTGGCACATAGTGCAATAGTGAAGATTAAGGATTGTGTGTCGAATGGCTGGTGGTGTTCGCAAATCGAAACAAAATTAATCATTCACAAAAAAGCTTTGTGCATGAAAAAATCGCAAAAATTTCAGTGTCTGCCACTTAGTTTCCTTTGCAGGCTGTCAACATCAGCTCACGAATACAACTTCTACCGTCATTTGTCGTAATTTGATACGAACGAAAAAAACGAGTGCGAAGAAAAGCCTTTAAAATGCATTATATGAAACACAAATTCGCTTTTTTTTTCTCGCCCTTTTTTTTATAATTTTCATAAACGCACTTCCATTCTTCGCAAAGCTGCACTTTCGAATTAAAATTGCATGTGTTCTGGGATTTCCATAGCTAGAATTCATAAATAATTTGTCACACCAATAATAATTATTTGCTCGCCTTGCCTCATCCCTAATGTTGTCCAAAAGTCGTTTTCGTTTTTCGCCGTTTTTACGCAACCTGATATCCATTACCAATCAAGTTTCCTGTACCTTTTGTTGGCAATAATCCTGCATATTCCTTGCTTTCTTATCAAGTAGACCTCTGTTTCGATTATCATGACTTACATCAAACCACTTTCACAAAGCTTCCTTTTTATTGTCTACGCACACCTAAGAATTAAAAAAATAACTTGATATCGAAAATTCAAGCCATGCTATGTTGCGTATTGTGATGGAGTGTCTTATTGCAAAAAAAAAAGATTTAAAAAATTTTGAAAAAATATTCAGCGTATAGGAAAGAACATTGATCGCCGTCTTATGAAATCCCAGAACACATGGAATTTTAAAACTAAAGTCCAGC
The DNA here is from genome assembly GCA_000803305.1 of Toxocara canis. Classification (NCBI taxonomy): domain Eukaryota; kingdom Metazoa; phylum Nematoda; class Chromadorea; order Rhabditida; family Toxocaridae; genus Toxocara; species Toxocara canis. Next base: position 96,533 of record JPKZ01001655.1, read on the forward strand.
TTTGCTAAGAATTGAAGTGGGTTTATGTAATTTAAAAAAAAAAGATTTAAAAAATTTTGAAAAAATATTCAGCGTATAGGAAAGAACATTGATCGCCGTCTTATTATTTGCTCATACGAAAGAAATACTCGACAAGGGTGCTAAGAGCCTCGACACTAAGTCAATTGCGCGTACAGAAGATGTCAAGAAAACACAACACGCTTCACTGAAATATCATAATAGCTCTTTCGTGACTGATAACACGAATAACGGCAACGATGAGAAATTTTGAAAAATGAGTTTTGAGAACGTCATGAATTTTATTGGAGAATGGAATGGAGGCGAGAATGCCAGCGACGTGCAGATTCCACAGCGAGCTAGCATCGTTAATAGACATGAAACTCGCAAAGAAAACAGTGATCGTTGTTCACTGTTCTTTTTTTGTTTTCACATCTGAACGTACTCGCAGTTATGGTTGCTTTTCTTGAAGCTTTCCAAATAAAGGTTCGTCAAACTTTAGCGCTCAACCGTGGAATTAATAAGTTGAAAAGCACGGCAGGGTCTGGCATGGTGATGCTTCTCACAACCTCGGTTAGAGCGCTCTAACACTAATAATTTCGAAAATATGCCAACGGTACATAATGTGTTTTCCACAATTAAGATTAAAAGCCGTCTAATAAATGTCCAGAAACTAAATAAGAATGTTCAGCTACGAACAAACAGTCCTTTCTCACTCGCCATCAAGCAGATAATGTTGGCACGAAATGAGATGGAGTGATGGTCGGGAAGGCATCGTTTAAGAGACTAGAAAGTCATGGTTTTTGCACTCTTTTCAACGCAATTTTCGCGCTTATTTTGTTAAAGTTTCCTTAATTCGATAATCTGCGCTTTTCTCAGTACATTCCATAGATTGCTACTTTCCACATCGAACGAGACCAAATTTGAGAATGGTTATTTCAGTGATCTCTGTACCTTCCTGTCACATCATTGCACATGGGCCATAATTGGGCCGAAATGTTATTAAGAAAATCCTCTTCGTTTGTTTGGGATTCTCTCAATACCAAAGAATGTGCTTGAAACGTTTTTAATTCATCAGTTGAAATCAACGAAAAATAGGCACTCATATATGGGCCTATGTACAGATATGATGGACCGACCCATAAAAACGATTCTGCTATTCTGAAAAACTCATAAAAAATATCACTAGAAGATGCAATTACATGATGACTGGCAGCAGGAATTCTTCTACCGCATTCGTTCATATTATACATTTCGAACTACTGTTTTCGTGAATAGTGTCATTGTCGCACATAGAAGTGCAAGTTAAAAGTAACACTTCGAAGCATAAACTGATTTTGGCTGGTAATTTTGGCACAAAGGCGTAAACTAATTTTGGCCGTAACTTTGGCACATTGTCTTAAATTTCATAATTTAACTATATTCCACACTACCTCACTGTCATGGATACAAAGAACTTTTAGCATAGTTCCACATCGAAAAGCATAGATACGTTTTGACTGTTGAAGCTCACTTCGATTATCTCATATCTTGAATGCGGTTGTATGAATGCTCATTAATTATGCGTTTCGGTTTGCCAATATGTATTTTGATAAAACGGCTTAGCGTCATTAGGCGATCAGCATTTATCGTAAATGAAGTGTAGATATAGACAAAACAATCGAGTGACTGAATAAGCTGATGTAGGTTGAAATCTGCATCCGTACATTTCATATAAAAATTTCCCATAGTCTCTAATTAAGAATTACACAATGCGCAAACGAAAGGGCAAAAATCAAAACTTCTAAATCAGATGCCTTTTGCAAGTTTATATTGTTCGCAGTAATTCATCTATATTAAGATTTGCGGAAGATTTTCAATAACGTGGCGATAAATAAAAACTTCATAAGAAACCGATATTTGACCGCGATTTTCAAAACGTTTTTTTTTGCCGAGAAGACATTTATAGTTGTATTAAATTTTTATTCTGCTTAATACTCTATCACTTCATTTTACTTTTTAGTCTTCTTCAAATCATTGAATAAGTATCTGCGGTTGTCAGTTTGAAGCAGAAAAAACTTTAAACGTTCGAATTCATCGTTCGACAGCCGTTAGCGAGTGCTAACAAAATTTCCACAACCGTTTTGTTGTCTAAGAGAAGATTTCCGAATAGGGCAGCATTTAGGAGTGAAAACTAAAAAGAGCCTATTCATTTTTCATTCATCTTTAAGCTTTCATGAAATGCCCTTAAGTAAAATCTTTAAGAGCTGAGTTAAGTCAAAAAATCTTAAGCCAAGTCAATCAAACACCACAGCATAAAAAATCCTCTCTATTTTAAAGAAACGTTCTGCTTTTCAACGTCGTCATTTTGCTCGAAATTGTCTTTGAAAAGATAAAAGGCGATGAGGCTATTACCCAAAAAACCATGCTAACAGCGTTTGCATCTTCTGTTCATTTTTTTTTCTGAAATATGGTTTGAAAAATTGTTCACAAATGAAATATTCAGTTTAATATTGAGTTATCCAGTACACTTTTTGAATGCAATCTTTTTAAATGAGAATTTTCTGCAATTTTTTCAATTCTTCCCGAAACAATTCTATTTCAAGTGTTAACGCAAACTATAGTTTCCCCGTTGGTTTATGAAAGCTAATGAAATTTCCTTTTCCATGTCATCTATTTCCATGTGCCATTCATCTTGTATGGCAACAGCTTGCTAATTTTTCATAGTTTTATTCATTCTAGCTTCATCGTCAACAACAGCAAATTACTTATCGTAGTAAGCGTAGTTGAACGCATTACAAATTTTCTTATTTCAAAAGGCATTAATTAATTATCCATTTTTTTCAGTCGATCGTCGGTGTTCATTTGTTTGGCAACACTAACGCTCACCACATTTTTACTTCTTTCGCCGATCATTGTAAATACTTTCGCCGAAGAAATCGTCTTGAAAGAGGTCAGTTACGGAATTCTCTTATATCGCCTTCAGTATTTCATTATTTCTACAACGTATTATGGGAGGAAACTTTCAGAAAGATGCAACGACATACTATGTAGCTACTTCTTTTTCAGCAAACAATTTTACTTGCAAATTGTTTTCGCAAAGTAGGAGAGTGAATATCAGATGCTATTTGATAAAAATAGAAATTTTGGGCCAACTAAAGTTTCATAGCATTTAACCAAGCGTAATTAAGCTGCTAAAGGTACTTACTTCGGATACCAATGAGTTCAGTGACGACATGTGCGTTTGGGCTCACAATTTTTTAGTTTTACTGGACAACGATAATGTCTGTTTCCTACATTCTGTTGAATGAATAAACTTTAATAAAGGATCTCCTTATGGAAACGACTCATCCAATGCATATGTGATCGTGAGTTACTCTGATGCGCTTTGGCAAGTATATATATATAAATATATATATACGTATATATACATATATATATAAATATATATATGTATATATATAAATATATATATACGTATATATACGTATATATATACTTGTCAAAGCAGGTATGTATATATAGGTAGCTCTTGAGTTACAGTGGAGGCTGGTTACGACGACCCTATCATTACATGAAAAAGTTGTTGGTCGGAAACTAGCTCAGCCTAACGACGTGTCTTATAGAATGTTAGTCAGTATGGAGATTCCAATAAGCATATTGGCATCTCACAAGTTGAGAGATGCGACCATTCCGGCGTCGTTCCAAACATATCGTACGGCATAGGGTGTCGCGTTTTGTCTTCCGTGCGAACCTTTACATGCATATATATATATACATATATATATATATTCATGTACTTAAAATATATACATATACTTGAAATAAACACAATTATATATATATATATATACTTGTGGGCCTGTTTATCTTCCGCTCAGATGAATCCACATCCAAAAGAATTGAACAGAGTTATGAAGTTCAGCTGTTCTGATACAATGTCGTCTCTAGCGATACCAGATACGCCGTTTCATACTGGTTCGTCGATTCCAGCGGAAGTTCAAACCATCCAAATTTACACCAAAAAATGCCATATGTGCTGGTCCGCTTTTCTAGGCCGAACCGTAAAAACAAACATCTTCTGTAGAAGATCCAAATCCAACTATTCAGTAATACTTCCCAATATCTACCAAAAAATGCTAATGAAAATTTCATAACTGGTATACATGAGTCGAGCACAATTACAACTAAGCTTCCAGACTTTCATAGTTGCCTGTATTCAGGGATCACATAAAGAACACATCTCTGAATGAGATGCCCTGAACATCATTTGCTTAGAAAATGGAATTGCTGCTGGTTCCAATCGGTCCTATTGGTAATTACGTTGCTAAATGTTCAACGTTCGTTCACTTTAAGCTCTCAATTTCTGTGCAGTCATTATGTGAGTGTCGAATTTGTATTTGTTCCGATTGGAAAGGGTAATTGGGATCCGTTTAGGGAATCGTTTGCATGCGTTTTTCTATCCAGCAAAAGCGAATAATGAAATGGTCATGTCTACCGCAGTGAAATTTGATAACGACAATCTATTAGAACGTAAAGGCTGCAAACAAAATTTTTGAAATGTCTCTTTTATTTCTGTGTGTGTGGATTATAGTGCACATAGATAATTGTTGTGTTTTATTGCTAAACTAAAAAAGGCAGACGAGAGTCAGGTAAACGAGAATTTTATTTGCTCAAAGTTATGAGGCGCACAGAACTCAGTACTTGTATTTTGTAATGCGATCGGAGCAGGCAATATGAATCAAGATGGAACTTTCTTTTTCGCTTTTAGCATCAGTGAGCTCGCAACACGGCAGCTTTTGTATGTTTCAGTCTTCGCGTGTGTTTATTTATCTAGGAGTTTCGGCTTATAAGTCAAGCAGGCCAACACAGTGAAACCAGTTAAGCATAATCGCTGAAACTGCTAGGGCTGCAAGATATAACCTGGGTTGGCGTCCATGATTTCATGAATGAACTACAAGTACTGAAAATAATTAAACCAGAACGTGATGTTAAGAGAACATTGTTACTCAAAGACCAAAATTTAGGCTTGAAAGATGCAGAATAATGCAAACTACGACATGCCTAAAGCATAGTAGCTAAGAGTGCAAAATTCTTGATGAGACTTAAGAGAATTCGGGAAAACACAACTAGCACTGTTTGCACGTCAAGAGCAAAGAAGAGCTGTTCCTGATCGGATAGATGGCCCGTCTTCGGGGTAGGGTCGGAACCGAAGAGTGAAAGGAAAAATTCGGGAAATCGTTCTTGTATACAGTTACATCGGGAAAATGGCTCACTATTGTTTGCAATTGCTGACTTTCTTGCACAGAACCAGTTCCTATGCTAGATGCAATGCAATTTCACTATGCAATTTAAAAATAGTAATAATTTAAAACGCAGAAACGGTCCTTGCAGGTTTCATTCTCTTGCTTGTAAAAATTTTGCAGAAAAAGATAATACGTATTGATATAACTTTTTTCGTATCTATTGAATATACGCATCAAAACTTTTTGCCCACAGTTTATTGCAGCTCACATAAAGTTGGCATTTTCTGTAGGTAAATCCTTACGTTTCCGCCCTTTCGTTGCTTGGTTCTCGTGCCGACTTACCTCGGGGAAAATTTCTGTGAGCATTAATTAGTCGCGGGTAAGTATTTTGTTCGAGGATATGCAAACAGGTGTTCTGGCACTTTGATCTATCGAAATTGTACACAGTTATTAACCAAACTTTTGCGTTCATTAAGCTCTATTTACTCTACTGCTCTAATCGTCTACTAGATTGGCTACCAGTTTTTCTTCAGTTGTTGATTGCGGAAATTTTGAAATGTGATTGCAAAAAATACGCATTTTACAGCAATCTTACTCTACTACGTTGCTATTTCAACCTTTTCGGTTTATTTGGGCCAATGACTTTTGGAATGGAAAAAAAAACGATGACTCGTTGTTCGAAAAGAAAAAAAAACTTCCTTATCCACAAAAATTTGGCTGTAGTCCAAATTTCAACTAAAGGATTCTCTATGGTTCCTGTAGTTTTCATAACGTATAATATCGAATCATTTCAAGTTTATTTTCATTATTTTCATCACTTTTCTAGAACAAGATTTCTCCTGTATCATTCCAAATCTAAAATTTTGCATAAATCGATACACAAAGAGAATATAAACGTTTAATGAACTAACTAATTCAATGATAGGTTTACAAATTACTATGTACCCTTTGAAAATGCTCCAACAATGTTCCCCTTCTAAGCAGTTGAGTCGCATTTGAATTTCTTGTAAAAGAAATCTCATTTATATTACAATATAACTTTATTAGTAATTTACGTTCATCATAGCAATATGGCCGTCGATGAAACTTATGACGTATAAGACGTGAACTGTGAAACACAATTGCCTATTTTCGTCTCTAAAGAATAAGGATGATTAACCAAACGATAAGTGTTAATTTTAAATGTGTGAAGATTCGAATGCTAATTGCGCTCAGTTTTTATCAAGTCAAATCGAACACTTGATTGCAACTGATGGCATTCGTGACAGCGTAATGAAATTTTATAGCATCCTCTTTAGTATGAGCTCATTCATATTTAATCGTCAAAGAGGGTAGCACGACAACGAATGATAATTTTCGCAGTGGCAATCATTTTAAAGTTTATCATTATTCGAGAAAGATATGGCTGAAGCATGTTAACGGCCTCGCACATGTAAAGAACTAATGTTGTGCATGCATGTGAATATAGATGATGTTTTAATGGCGCCATGATTTGCACGAGTTCATATCAGAATACCACATGCCTTCGGCGTCACAAAAAGCAGCACTTCGAAAGCTGATAGCTTTTGCAGCGGCATTCATTTAAAGATCATTTCGGCTATGCGTGCTAAATTTAAGTAACTTTTTACCTGTAAATGGGTTTCAGAACGTATCCCAGCTATCGGAAACAATGGCCACTGGCTGATAAGCGGTCTTTGGAATTCATCAGAATTGACAACAGCCAAGTATGCACAGAAAAACGAGATTCATCCAAAACATGCAGTGAGTATAATACACCACCTTCCCACCTAATGCATAGAGTGGCTGTAGTGGGGAGGCCGAATAAACAAATCAAGTAAGTTTCTGGTGTAGCCGACTAGCCGAACAGATTGCGTCGATCCAGTGTTACTTATTGCCTGGTTTTTTCGCATTGACAATTTCGACTGAATGGTTTTTTCCCTGAAAACGAATGACGATAGGAACGATTGTGGAAGCGTAACAAGTCAAAATAGTGAGTTCTATATCCTTCACTGTCTGACATTGGAAGTCAACTTTTTATTGAGCAAGCAGTAGAGAATTTCATGAAATTGTTGGAAAGAAGCCCATAAGGCGTGTAACTAAGGCTGACCGTCGAGGGAGGAGGGTGGGAGAAACAGAGGGGGAATCGAAAAATTTAAATGATGGCCGCATGAGCACGACGCATTTCACAAAAAGAACAGAGGCAACTAGAGCGTTTCAGCGCAAATCTGATCACTACGTAGGCGCAATCTGGTTTAAAAATTCGAGAAAAAAAGTGTTTTCGAAAAATTTCTACCTAGCAGCCAACAGTCACCTTCGATCGCGTCCAAAACTTCGAGTGGGAAGGGAGGAAGTCAGTTACTACAAGTTGTGCCCGTTAATTTTGATGGACGAAGAGTTCTCGACGAAACGAATAGGACTTACAGCAATTGTTATATGTTAATGAAAGACTGCAGCTAGTCAAATTGCTTCTCTTCCGTTTAAAAAAAAAAACGGGTTTTCGAAGAGATCCAAAGCGCATAGACGAGTGAGACAGGGACAACAGTATGACTTCAATAAAAAGCATCAATTATGCGTCGATTGAGAGAAATTTACATGGTACGAAATGAAATGCATTTTTTTTCTTGAATAACTTGCATAGCAACAACCAGTGTTATAGATACTTACTGCTAACGTGACTTGTAAATTTTTCAATCGCATCCCTTTCACACCTTCACATTATTCATTCACGTATTTGTGGTACTATTTTTTTCTTCACTTCCGTTTATTCGATGTTTGTACATATACATACTACGTATATATCATCAGTTCCATTTCTTCTTCCTTTTTTTTAAAAAAAATTTTATGCTTTTTCCGGCTCTCAAAACATGTATTTTAGCGTTTCATTTGAAACATTTGCATGTTCATTCGCTTCTCCAGCAATAAACTCTCCCACCAAATGACCAACAGAGCTAATAGAAAGACAGAGAAAGATCGAGAGCGAAAAAGAGATTTATTGCTTCCAGTGATGTTACCATAGAAAATTGAATTTTCGAAACTTGACATTGTGCTTGTCGTCATTTGTTTTTCGTTTCGATTCTGCAACAGCTGAAACTTGCTCAATTTCTTTTGCAATTGTTGAAATTGAAAAAGAAGAGTTCGCAGCATTTTTTTTGTTGCAATCATCACTTTCACTTCCTCTAAATAGTTCATTAAGTGCTGTTTGCTTTTAATCTGTCACATGCGATCACACAACCGAAACGTTAAAATAAGACAGAAGCAAGAGCAGCTGAAGCAATTCAACCACATTGCACGTTCAGCTAAGCTCAAGAAACGGGAATTGCTAACAATACTTTTGTGGCGTTTATATAGACTTTTCTGATATGGGTTCATAGACAAGAGTTAAAGGATTTGCCGATCAGCAATGGACGATTACATTGACATATAACGAGATCATATTGGCTCTCGCCACATTAACACCCCTCCTCTGAAGAAACAAAGAAGTGAGATGTTGTGAAGAGAATTACACAGTGAGTAAGCTATATGACAGGGAGCAGTGGTCGAAAGTAGGAAACGGCATGAGGATATGGACTGCGTTGTTGGACCATGAGGATATGGACTGCGTTGTTGGACAGGGCGTCCAGACGTTGCGAAAGTCATGGTTGGCTAATAAATACACCCTTTGCGATTTTCCGCCTCCGTTTCCTTTTCTGCTTGTTCGATTGCGCGTTGCCTCGAAGCCGTTATCGCCTCAACTCCTTTGACGCTTTCAGTTCGAACGTCTTGAGAATTGTCCGAACAGTCTGGACAGCGTCTTCTCCACGTTGCGTGTTGGAACGAACTTGGAACTAGCAAATATGTACTGTCTTCATGTCTGATCCAACTTGGATTTTGTAGGCAACTCATCTTCGGCGTCGAAAAGTTTTGCCTGTATCCACGACGAATATGGCTTGCTATTTTCTCGAGTCGAAATTCCAGGCCCAAAGTGTCTTCGGAAGGATGGGAGTCAGTGATATCTGGACCATAGAGGCAACGTCTTGAAAAGCAGAGGACATGAAGTAAGGGCCTTGCTTGCTGGGGACTTGGTCGGAGCAATTCACTATATATAACTTCACTCCAAGCTTTTAAATTTTGTATCAATTCCGAGCCAATACTAGAGCCTTGTTGTTGAAAACTCCTGAAACAACCAGACTGCCAACAAAATTCCTTCTCGATTTGATTATAGTTTTTCTTGGTTGCCATTAAATAGTGAGAGGCATGGGCGCTTTCATTTACAAACCGTGCAATCATCAGAGCATGATTACCGGGCCGATGTGAGCAGAGACGATTACGCCAATCTGACCGTCCAGGAACGCCAACAAAGCAGATTATGGATGGAATATTTTCCTTATTCGAAAGAAGCTTGGCACTGCTTCGACCGGATGGATTTGTCATCTTTTTTTAAGCAACCTATCCAGAGGGGATGATTTCTCTCATCTCTTTGACAAAGATTCCCTAATGATTAATGAGGGTCGAAAAAGAACCGTGACGATGCCACATCTTTGAGAGTGACCACTCGCTGAGTGGCTTCCTTCTTAATTAGGTTGGGCCCACCACCGTTCGCATCGATGATGAAGCCAATGCATTAGGTGCGTGGCAGCACGAAACTGGCTTTCTTCGGTCTGATGTGGAATCCACCTTCTTCTATAAGCTTGAGAATATCATCAAGGTTTCGGCGACGGTTTTCCGTTTAACACATGATAACCACATCGTCAAAATAGGCTACAGCTCATTAAAGCAGCATACCATGATATCCATTATCTGCTGGAAGATCTTGAAAGCCAGTTTAGCCCTCGAAGGCTGTATGTCATCGTGGCAGAAGCCCCAGTGAGTGTTGATAATGAGAACCATTTGGACCTTTCGTTCGCCTTCATTTGGTTGGGAGAGCAAACATGGTCGGTCGATGAATTGATATGTACTGATGGAGCGTTAGAGTTTTATTCAGCTCGGCGAGAAATCAACGCAAAATGTGCTGTCGTCTAGATTTTAGTGTACTCTAGGTGCTGCCTGTGCTGAATTCTTCACCTTGAAAGTGTCTCACATCTGCTTTCGTTCGCCTTCATTTGGTTGGGAGAGCAAACATGGTCGGTCGATGAATTGATATGTACTGATGGAGCGTTAGAGTTTTATTCAGCTCGGCGAGAAATCAACGCAAAATGTGCTGTCGTCTAGATTTTAGTGTACTCTAGGTGCTGCCTGTGCTGAATTCTTCACCTTGAAAGTGTCTCACATCTGCTTTTGCCGACCGAGTTCCTTTTCCGATTCTATCAGAGTCGCTTTTAGTACGGGGTGCTATAGTAGGAAAATAGATCTGACCCTTGATCCAAGGAGATTAGGTTTTGCTTGAGTGCATTGCCTCGAATTGGCTTACCAAATGGCTGGATGACGTTTGGCAATGCATGAGACTGGAGTGTGCATTTATGGGCTCTCATATATTTCGAGCTTGCCGATCACTTTTGCGCCAACGCCTATTGATCCGTGATCAGAGAACGTAGCATCAGCTTTTACAGTGCGACTTCATTAATGGAAACCTTGTAATCTGTTGGGTTTTGTTCTTTTAGAAAACTGATTATATTGTTTCATGTATCATTTAACTCCAAACGAGGACGGCTGAGCATACATAAAATGCTTATATCACAATATCCGGCCATTTTTCTACTCGGTAACTAATGTGAAATCCATTCATTACTGTGAACGCGAAGCGTCTATATGCGAACAAGGTTGATTCTGCAACTGCGTGAAAATCGTTTGATCTGATCGAGTGCCGAGCATTACGTTGTCTTAGCTAAGCACTGTGCTCTATACGCACCTGTTTTACCATCAGTCGTAGCCTTCCTTATGTCTTTCTTGTCCGTAATCCTTACAAGTGATGTTGCCTGAAGGCAGCAGATATGCAGCTAGCGGGTCGTAACAAACAACTGGCATGGTTTTCTTTGTTTCGCAGAAGGTCTACCGATCTGGTGCTTGAATATTTTCCACTTGTTCCGTTCAAGTTTTGCGATGGCGGTAATCTGCACTGATCGAAGTGTCGGCGATGATGGATGGTTATGATGCTTGAATTCAGTCTTCTAATTAACCTAATGGGATTTCAAAATATATCATAGCGGCTTGCTAATTATCGAAACTTATATCATAGCAGCTTGCTAATTATCGAAACTAAGTTGAATAAGCTGAGAAAATTTTTCATGCGTAAATGAACTTCAAAGAAGTACGGGCTAGTGCAAATGATCTTTAAGCAGTAGGATATCTCATTCCGAAACGATAGTTCGTAATCACTGCAAAGAGTGAAAGTAAACATTCGAGAAAAATTGCACGATTTATTTCAGCATATTATCGAGTGACAGTAGAGCGCATTCCTTGAGAATAAAGATTCGATGATAATGTGGCGAATGAGTTGCTGTTTGTTGCAATTGAAAGAGTCCTTCCATGGTTAAATTTTCGTTGAATTGTCAAAGAGGAAGCGATAATTGATTTGTTACCGTTGATCGAAGGTTTGAGACGTTAGTAAAACTGTAGAACTGGCTATGATAGGTTTCGCAAAAGTCCGTTTTTGCCTATCACATTAAGCCAGCAATTTACCTAAATTATTTAATAGCCATAAATTAATTGATTTTTAAATCATCTCAGAATGAATTCACTGACAACCGTTGGTTGCATTTCCTTCACATTTCACCCATTTCTTCTATGTTGAAATGATTGGCCGACAACATGGTTACCCACGCTAAGACACTCGTCAAAAGCGCCAACCGGATGGCTAATATCTATGTGTTGATAAAGCAACTTCGCATGATGTGTATTCGGTTGCGGGCCGAGGTAGCGGAAGTGGCTGTCGTAAGCAAACTTAGAGTGAAAAAAATGTACACATTACATGTATTAAGCGAACCTTGGGAAATAGTAAAGCGTACAAAACGGTTGGCTTATTGGTCGCCTCTTGCGTCGGTGGTCGTCGTACTTATGTCGGTGACTGTTGTGTCGTTGGGTTGTTTTGTCGGGAAATGCTTGAAACTGTATGTTTCAAACATTGGAAGCTTTTGCTTGTGGAAGATCGAATGTTTAGGAGGCAACGTCTATTAAAAAAAAAAAAAAAACGCTGCGAAATAAAACGTTAACCACAGAAGATTAGTTTTGCTTCCTCAGCCACCAACGTTGGAAAGCTGCGTGGTCAGCTTTATGTGTTTCGTGTGTGTGATGAGAATTAAAAAGATTTGCGACACTAATAAATTGTTTGCGAAATTAAAAAGCTGCAATTAGAAGTGACTTTTTATTGGAGCTTTAATGGGGAACATTTGTGCCATGGATATTCGCGTCGAAATTTTTTGGGCTTAAAAAATTACTATGCGTTAAAAAATTCCAACAGAAAATCACTAAAATTTATTGAAAACTTCCCAGTTATTTTTAATTCTTATGTTTGATTGCTAATTCCCTGATTGCAGATCACCCCTTAAAAATCTTAATAAAATGATTGGTTTCATGCATTTGGGGAATTGCACGTTGCTCGTTTATGGGTCCAGCTCGTTTTCATTACCCAAGTTTGAAGGCTGTTGCTAATGGATGAGTGAACGAAAAAGCCGCAATCAATAAAAACTTTAGTTCTCATTGTTCGGACATCCCATTCCCGTCAAAAGTGTTATATATAATAAACAAAGCGGATATGTAATAATCCGCCGCCGAAATGCAAAATGCACGCGTGAAGAATTTGTAAGAGTGTCGGTGCTATCGACAAAAAATAACTATACGATCCGGTTACACAATCGTTTACGAATGGGCGAATTTGAATAATTGCCTTTTTTTTGAGGGATAGCAGATATCGGTTTTTAATCAACATAAATCTTGCCTGCTGTCACTTGTTGAGCATTAATGGCCCTTATCTGATATTCATCATTTCTAACTTCTAGATCGCAAAACTGCTATCAATACTTGTGAAAGTGTGGACCAACTATAAAAAATTCACATGTACTTAATAAATACTGAGGAAAATTCGCACGTATAGAACGAATAATTCGCAAATGAACTGAATAAAATAGAACAAAAATTCGCACGTACAGAAAACGATAAAACTAACGTTAACCTTCCATCCCGATCTGCGAAAAAAAACGCGGCCATATGTGGATGGTCAAGAAAAATTGCTAGCGTACAGCAAGAGAAATTTCGTTACGAATATGTAATGGGTTATTTAATGAATGTTTGCAAATGTTTTTAATTTGGGACTATAGCGTTACGTTTAAAAGGTAAGTGTTAATTGTTTGACGTATTTCTTCATTACTGGTGTATATTGAATGCGAAATAAGTTGCGAGTAAAACGATACAAACGTACAATCCGTCAAGTCATCGCGGTTTTTATCAAACTGAATATATAGAGAGTTTTAAAAAAAGTTCGCAATAAAATTTCAACATTATGATTCATGCAGATCATTTACGTTTATGTTCCACTTTAAGCTTAACGACAACTCTGATCAGACAAACAATATTTTGATCAGTAACAAATGATCAAGGGTGGGCAGGAAAGTTACTTCCTTTAAATTTTCATATTGCAAATTGCGTCACTACTACTCATTCTGTGGCCTCAGGCCAGTAAGGGACCTCAGACACATGTATGCAGTAAGCTGAATTACTTAAACGAGGGTTCAAAGATAGAAAATATATGAATGTCAAAGAAAAAAAAAAGTAATGGAGGATGATAAAAGAAAGAAGAGAGGAAAATGAGCAAAAATATAGAATAATTTATTATTACTGCTATTATCATATCTGAGTGAAAGAATGAGAGGAGAAAAAGCTCAAAAGCAATATGTTTTAACCTTTGTCACTGACGCAGTCACCTGGATGGTACATGCTTTATACTCCATATCGCACAATTATGCCTGAACTATATAATTGTAACTGCTATCGCTCGTCCTTAATCACTATTGAATGCTATGTGAACAGGACCGTTACGTGATGCCATTCAAGACTGTATGATATGATAACTTAATCTGTGGGACTGATTAGATTACTACCATCGTAATTGCAGATTCATAATTGCATAACCACACACTATCGTAATTGCAGATTCGTTTGGAGAGTCCATTCCGGTTGGTACGAGTTCGAATTTTCAAGTGTATTGACAACATTGAAGGCGATTTTTTCACGGCTTTCATTCTCTACATGTTTATACTCGGATTTGCGATTCCTGTGTTTTTAATTGTTTTATTTTATGGACTTCTTGTTCGACGACTTTTTGCGCGCTCACGGTCTATTCCTGCTTCACAGGTATATGATTTTTAATAATTTTCTTTCTACGATTTGCTATCATGTTTCTAGATTCGGCAATTGTTCGTATTTCGTTTGTTGCTTTACCTTAATATCTTTTCATGCCTTTTTATTCCTCTCTTATCCTCTTTTTCCTTCTATGGAATGTTAGTCCACCCAAAATTTGGACGGTTTAATTGTGATATGAAATCGAGTGAAATGCATTTTTTTTGTTTCTTTGACAAATTATAAATTATCACCTTTATCAATTTGACTTTTTCATATCACATAAAATCTGTTATGTGTCCCAACTTAGTGATTAAGAAGTAACGAACGAAAAAATCCCTTTGAGAATGTTCGATGGAGTTGATATTTGATGAAAATCTTCCTCAAACACTTTGCTGTATTTTCTCCGAATTCACAATTAAGTTGGCGCAAATCTTCGCCACAATTCCATTCTAGTCGTTGCGAACAAAAAAAAAATCACTCACTTATACTCTATTTGTGAGCAGCACAGAATGGAACCATAAACGTTCATTTATGTTTGACATTCTTACCACATTAGTATTTACAATGTTAAGTGGAATCTTCAAAGAAAATTTTGAAATTTTTAGATTGACAAACATTTCTTCTATTTGAATTACAAACGGTATTATTTTCAACGTGCTCATTTAAGGTGCCCGTAAATCGAATTGCCATCTATACAATGGCTATTTCGGTTTTCTTTGTGGTTTGTTGGAGCCCATATTGGATTGCTACACTGTACGGTCTCTATCGTTCACATTACCCTCAACATCATGCGTCTACAACGTTTATTTATGTGATGTACGGTATACATGCGTTACCGTATGTCAATTCGGCTAGCAACTGGCTCCTATACGGTATTTACTTTACTAACTCTGAGCGAAAAAAGACGTTCTCAACAATCGCTGGAACGGAAATGCGATCCTTTCAGGGTAGGGTATAACTAAACACTTCTTTGATAACCGTTTAAGTATGCCCGACTTTTTTTTCGGGTGGCTTGATTATTTAAGTCTCTTTTCCATGTTAACGCTTCAGATCATATGACCTTTTCATTTACTTTTAACAAACATTGCACTCGGGCATAGGTGCTTTTAACGATTAATTTGTGGTCGACATGTCAATCGAGAAAGTCTATTTGCACTTAAGAGCCTCAAAGATCTCTATTTGAGCGATCATCATTAGTCAATCAGTCAGCTGTACCGATCATTTGCTCATTAAAAAACAACATAAAGAACACAAATTTTTAGAATTAAGCTGAAAGTCAAAAGTTTTTATTACAGTTTTGGTTTCTTTTCTTTTTTTTCGCTAAACAGCAAGCACTGAAAGGAACAATAAGCTACAGTAGTACATCGGATCCCTTTGGATCATAGCGTGCACTATAGTGGGCAGTAGCACGTCGTTCTTCAAAAAAAAAGCAAAATGTTTCGTAAAATACGTTTTCGAAATTACTTCGACGAACTTTTTTTTTTCACGCACCTTTCTGATGATGAAACCTAAGAGCTTTATTAGCAACATTGGCTGGCTCAGTGCCAATCGTTGACCACACTCCTAGTAGTCTACTGTAGACTGTAGACCATTAACTCCGTTTTAGCCGGTATATATAAAAGTCGAATCAACGACGTATTTGGTTGTTTCGCAGTTGTTTTATTCAATTTTAAATTAGGATATGCGTAATGATGTGCGATGCTGAAATAACGATGTTCGCGGTTGGTGAATGGAAAAAAGGGGATGTCTATCTTTGACAGAATTAGTGATTTCCCCGCCTTATAGTTTTATTTCGTTAATGAATTGACGAATAGTGAGTATTTACTCTTTTTTTTCTGCTATTGTTAATTCCCATAACTGTAATAATCTATCACTTCATCGTCTTATAAATAAGCACAGTTGAGGATAGGTAAAGTTCCGGATACGTAAAGATTCAGTTTCGGATGCAATAAATTTCTGTAATGTATGAAAGAGACACGTGCGGAAAAATGGAACACATTTTTTGAAGATTAATCTATCCTATAAGCATCACGAAACGCCTTCGTTAATTTGGACCCTTCTCAATAGAGGTCCTCTTCCTTAGCCTGTTATTTAATGAATCTACTGTAAGCGCTGTTCGAAAATTTTGTTAATTCACTTAATCGGATATGCAGCTCGATCATTCACAAATTCGCTGATATTGCTTAACTACAAAACCAGTCACAAATTATTATTTCACCTTTGTGAAACATGCTGTGGAGTAGAAACGCTAGAGACTGCGGAGATTCAACTGCAGATTGTGTAACCCTTCGATTACTTAATCCATAACCGCATAAAAATACGGCCAAACTGGAGTCTTATGCGTAAAATATATTTGTGGAAAGCGCTACAAGATGTGGTTTACAGTGAATCCAGCAAAAAAAACCAATAAAGCGACTGCTTTAGTAAGGCTCTAACGAATCATGAGCATATTGGAAGACAAAATTTTATATACGCTGCAGCACATACAACTTTGCATTCTTATATGGTCATCGTTCACTTTAGCACACCTGTATAGGATAAACGAATGCCAACGAGCTTACTTCGGTCATGCTGAACAATGCCTGTTAGCCTTCCCTTTCTACTCGTACAATTGTACATATAAGCTCATCAATCCCACTGTGGCATCGTGATCTACCGATACCAGATTTATAAGACATTATAAGTCACATTGAAGTGCTTTTTCTGAATCTGCCTGCTTACCTACGGCATAGCAAATCGAAAACGAAAGACGGGTGCCGTTTTTGTATGCGTACTACGCATGCTGTACATGTAGCGTATGCATGAATAGCCGCTGTGCTAAGGCGCGCATCCTAGTGGGCTCTACGATGAGCTCTGTGAATGTGATCTAAGACGGCTTACTTCTTACGCTATGTTTTGCTATGGTCACTGTTCTAATGTCATATGCATAAAGACACTGAACCTTATTGGTTCGAAGAAATGAATCCAGTCCAATTAAATATGGTTAATTAGCTTACCAGAAACTACGCCGTCATCTCCATTGGTTACAAATGCAAGTCGTACTAAAAATAGTATTTAATTTTAAGTATTTTTTAAAGTATTTAAGCATTTTTTAATTTAAGTATTTTAAGTATTCTTTTCCAACCCCTAGCAACTAACAACTATCACCTAGCAACTTACAAACAAAAGTGCTCCAAATCTGGCATATATCGTCCATTTGTTGCTTTCATCCTAAACGCAGATTTGTCGAGTAAACTGAAAAAGAAATCAAATTTTCAGCTCCTAATTTACACTAGGAAGTGTTGATTCATTCTATTCTAGCACAATGCGTGGGATATTCATATGAAGCTTGCTATAAACAAAGATCACTGCTCACAATGCTAAGTAAATTGTTCATACGCTCAGGATGCCAATCCCAAAAACGTGGAAGGAGGTTTTCACTATTTTCAGCGTTAATGAAGAACATAACGCTGTTATTATCAATTGCCTCAAAGTTGTTTTTTTTAGGTCTGCTAAATGAAGAGTTGATGCGTCGAGCGGGCAATCGTAAGAAGACATTGACGAAGATCGAAGAAGCTCGACAACCAGTCATGCCGCCTATGCATCACCTTAGAACTGTGGACGATACAGCTCTCATGCCACACATCACCGACTCGTTGTTATGATATTAGAACGCCGCAGAAATCGGCTGGTCAACGATTCAGTTCTCAATTTTTTTTTTTGAGGAAACAATTCGGAAAGTTTTTGCTTCGAACGTGGATTAGACTGACTGCCCATATGAATCGTAAAAAATGGCACTTTGATGAAAGCAAAACTCTACTTGTGGAAGCGAAACTATCTGGTAAAAGGGTATCATTTTGGTTTTGGACGATCAACATTCTTCGGGTGACTGTTTCTTTTGTGCCTAAGTGATGCTTTCGAAATACCAATCGTGCGTAATATCCGGTATGTCTCGGAAGTACAAACTCCATCAATGTTTTCGATCAACACATTCCTCGACATTCTGAATTCCGTTTTACAATATGTCGAAATCTATTTTTACTAAAAATCGGAACTGTTTTTGTGGCTAGAATGAGCGAAGTTTTCTCGAGAGATTCGTTGTTGAAATGATGCATTTATTCGACTTATTGAACGGAACGATTTCGAAAGCACCATATTTGGTTTCTGTATTATTATTGTTCACTTGAAATTGTCACTCATTGGATCGTGCAACAACATTTTGGTCAATGTTCGAAAATGTTTGTTTCTTCTTGCGCTAGAGCTCCCTCTTTCAGATCCATCTAAAATCGTATAACTAAATACGACCGAAAATTTTGTAGACTATTTTGTAGACTATCTGTCTATTTGTCTACTTGTAGACTATACACCCAGTAGACTATTTGTCTATTTGTCTACTTGTAGGCTATGCACCCAGTAGACTATTTGTCTATTTGTCTACTTGTAGACTATGCACCCAGTAGACTATTTGTCTATTTGTCTACTTGTAGACTATGCACCCAGTAGACTATTTGTCTATTTGTCTACTTGTAGACTATGCACCCAGTAGACTATTTATCAAAGAAAAAAATTAGCGGAAAGGGCGCACCAGTTGATTGGAAAAAAAACGATATTTTGATTGTCCGTTCATTTGAAATTTACACTGCTTTCTAATGAATGCAAAAAAAGCTGAAAAAGAAATTTCACCGAACAGAGTACAGAACAGAATAGAAAAAGATATGAAAAGCGTATCAAATGATTTAGTAGTAATGATGATACATCGTGCAAAAAGCTAAAGTAAAGCACTTCTTTCTCAGCCTTCCTTAGGCTCTCCATATTCTCTGCTTTTCACAGTTCTATAACATTTCTTCGCAGAACTGATGCTTCACAATCGTCTCCAATTTGCTATGAGAAGGTTTTTTTGGTTACAACTTTCTTCCAGTATGATAATCGATCTTATTTCTTTGCCCAGTAGACTATTTTGAAAGAAATCTACAGTAGCATTTCATCAAAAAAATTTACTATGATGAATTTTTTCAGCCATTCAGTGCATCTAAAATTGCCCTCGGCACTGCTAGCTCTATCCGGTGAGCTATAACAATCACAGCTAAAATTTTTCTGCTTCTCATTTTTTCAGATACATAAGCCTTTCAATATACTTGTATGATCGCTGATACTATGTGTAAATACATATATAGGATTCTGAGCTAGGGAAGCAAACGATAAAATCTTATGACCAATCGATTACGTCCGTTTTCTTAAGCCATAAACTCGACTGGTACGAAATCGAGAATTTTGTTTTTTGCAATATATTTTTTTTCACAAACATTCATTAAATTTTTCACTTTAACGAACAGAGGGGCAAAAATTCATTTAAATGTTGTATTTCAAAACGTTCTCATGATTTTTTTTCTTTTTAAATCTCGAAAAGTATTCGTGAATTTTACTTATTGTTGCTCTTTGATCTAAGTATTTTAAGTTCATTATGCATAAGATCGAGGCTTTTTTAACTTCGTCTTTTAAGATCATTGTCAGTGTTCACCTATATATTCTCAATTATGTGTGCGAAATACATAATGCTAGTGATGTTTTTTTTGTATAATTTTCAAATGTTTTTCGCCATTTTAGAATTTACGACTAATTTCCTTAACACGGGTATGCAATTTTTATACTCATTTGGCTGATCGTTCACGTGTTTTCTTTTTAAATTTTTTTATTCTCATGTCATTTCTCTCTGTTGCTCTGTTTACGATATAATGTTTTGTTTTCTTTGATTGCAGCATAAAATTTTTCCCAACATTTCATCTTTTCGCAATGATAAATTTCAGTTTGAAGTGTCATAATAAAAGTGTTTAGGAAAATGTATTTATTTATTCATCATGAGAGCATTCATCATGAAAAATGCTGAAAGCTTTTTACGAAATAGATGAAAAAGAGAAATATGCTTTGAATTTTGTGAAAAATATCTCTACGTAGGTTGTCACAGATACAAATGCATATCATTTGTTTTGCTCATCTTTGCCCTTTTCTTGACAAATTGTACGCATGACGTATTTGGTGATAAGTATTGATGGTGATAAGTACGGTAAAAAGTATTTGATGGTGATAAGTTTACGCCACCATCGAATAGAGGGCGAGAATGAAAGGGCATTTTTGATTGGTATGAGCGGTTAAAATTTAAACAATACAAAACAATAGCGCTCAGATTTCATAAAGTAGGTTTTTTACTCGGAATGAACTATTCGAGTCTGTTAAGAGCCCGATTACACACGAAATGCACAACGTTCTCGACAGTTGTATCTGAGTTCCTGACAGCTACATCCTTGAGGATGTCCAGGGTTTCTTCGGTACGATTAGCGATGTTTACATTTCGAATAGATGACATGGCTGCAACTATCTCGAAAAGAAAGGGCAAAATCAACATTGAAGGAAATGGATCGTAAGCAATCTTACGTGATGAGAGCATTACAAGGAAGAGTTGTATCATATTGAAGGATCCTATGATATATGGAAACGTCTAGTGCATAGGAGGGCTAAATGGTTTCACTGATATCCCTCTTGTGTATTTCCACATCTGTTCTGGTTGTATGTTCCGCAACGACTAAATGAAGATATACATTCAAAGGTGCAAGTAGCTGCTCTCATCATTTGTGGTCAGTGAAAATTGTGATCGATACTGAAAGGGTACCATTCAACGACTGACCTATTCTGTTTGCTGACCTCGTCTTCCATATTGGTCAACTTCTGGTCACTTCAGATTGCGTCTCATGACATGACGCTAGCTAGCAACACATCATAAACTACTTGAAACTAATTGCGCCTGTTGATTTCTTTTCCGTATGGCAGAATCTTTGTCTTCTATTGCCTCTAAGAGTGCAACCCAAGCAAAGAATTTGTTGTAAACTACAGAGTTTCTCCTTCCATATGTCATCTCGTTTTTCGCAAAGATTTTTTTCGGATTTTTCAATGTTTTTTGTTCTCAACTTTTGCCGAAGATCTTCAAGTTCAAACGCCACTGTTCCAATCTGCTTTCAGTTTCGTCGAACACCTCAAAACGTTCAAAAAAAAGAACAGCACCCATAAGCAAGAAATTCTGAGCATTTCTAATATCTCATAAACGGTTTTTCCGTCACGTTTCGGTCAGTTTTAGCGATTTTTATGAACGTGACTGAATGAAGAGAGAAAGCAAATTTTTGCCTTAAATAAGCAATAATAAAGCAACTAAGCGCACAAAAACTAGCATACAATCTCATTATGCAAAAGCGTAAAGTATGGCTAAATCGTCAACAAATAACGTTTCATCGCTCTTTACTTCATCTCTAATCGCCTCATCATCATTCGTTTTTTCTAGCACGTTTTTTTCAGTCTTTTTTTTTCAGTAATTTCCGTAAAAATTGCGATATCATTCGTTATTGAAACCTGAAGAAAGTAATTTCTGAGCTGTTTTACTGAATGAGTTTTTCAGTGTGATTTTGGTGAAGAATTAATGCATTCGGTCAAAATTTGAGATTTAGTGTTTGAATTTCATTTGGTGATAAAAGAGCAGTAGTAATGCTGGCTGTTCACGCTAAAACCGTTCGTTCTCGTAAAACTACGTCCTTAAGTCATTCCTATGACTTTATCCGAACAAAATATAATAAATAAAATATTAGCTTCGTTGTTGATATTTAGTAACGTTTGAGGTAAATACACGCCAATTGATTATGTAAGTGTTCGCTTATATTTGAAGAATACGGCGAAGCGTCATACGATCTATTCAATGTTAAGATTGTCAAATTGAACAAATGTCTTTAAGGATTCCAACTTTAAGGATTCCAGCAAATCATCATGAATTACGGTATATACGGTGAAAATAATATTTTGGGAACGTTGCTAAAATTTTTCGTTTCAAAAATCTCCTTTCTTCATTTGTGATGAAGCTCTTGTTGGCATGTCATCTTATAGTTAATGTTACTCAGAACTCAAAATTTGATAGGAAATGCATTATCGTTTTCTATTTTGAACTCTTCTGCAAATATTTATTATTCCCTTTAAATTTAACGTCCATCGATCGCGATATCATCGAATTTTCTTATCCCCTTATACAAGATTTGCAAACAAATGAAAGAATGAGACGTAATCTTCAATTTAATTACACCCAATAAATGAAGGAGTACAACAGAACATTTTTTTTGTTCGTTTACAATGATTTCTTTCAAATATGCGCTAATGCTGTTTAAAGGTACCATTTTCCTTCATTAAGAGACGTCAGTTTATGTGAGTAACGTTTTTGGACAGCTGAATTAATTATTCATCAACATACGTCCTTTTAGTTCGAATGGAGCGAAAAATTCATCATGTTTTTGGTATCGCTACTAATTAAAAAGAGGGCGACGCTCTTTAGAATAGCAAATTAGGGGCATTTTAAGCCGAAATTAGTACATGGCGCAAGCACTACGCACATATAAGTCATGTTTATCGTTGTCGTCCTAAAATGATTCGTAGATTCGAATTGGTCACAACAAGACTGCAGGAAAATTTTAAGGGACCAATTTGAGGCGTACTGATAATGAACATCGCTCTACCTTTACCATGAAAAAAATAAACTATCATCTGCTAAGTAAATCTTTTCAATAGAGGCTTTTTTCTTTGATTTGCGAATCTCATAAATCTAGGACCTACATTTTAAGGTTAGATGATGCTTTGAAACGGCACAACGACATACACGACGTTGTCCTTGTCGAGAATGGTCGGATTTTGTTCACTCCATGTCTTGCTGTTCGGCTTATTGTGCCCGAGGGTTCATAAAGAAAGCGTGCTCCTGTAGCCGCGTTCATGCCTCACTTGCCAACTCCATGTCTTGCTGTTCGGCTTATTGTGCCCGAGGGTTCATAAAGAAAGCGTGCTCCTGTAGCCGCGTTCATGCCTCACTTGCCATCATCCCTTGGTACTTTTCTGGTCCTCGTCTCGTTACGGACTTTATTTAAGTTCGTTTTATAGTTCGCTTTTGTTCCGTTTCGCCAAATT
>JPKZ01001655.1:120130-166209 GCA_000803305.1 Toxocara canis
AATCTCTCGAACTTCTATATTTCTCATAAATTTTTTAAGAGAAACATCTGATGGAATAGTGCATTCGAAAGAAACATCGATTGTTTATTTAATAATTCTTTTATGAACTCCGAACTTCTTTTCCCACGGTCGAAGTGCATAATGAAATGGCAGTAAATTTGCTCACTACTTAGATCGCCAAATGAGTGCAATAACGAGTTGTAAAAAATGCATAAGGAAACTAGGAGTTTGATCCTTAAAAATGGCGGTACTATTCAGCTCTAATTTGACAATATTTCTCAAATTCTCACCTATATGTCGCTAAACTAAAAGTTTCCGCTTTATTATAATTACGAACCTACCGACTATTAATTACTATCGATTACAATATTCTTAACAGTCATTATAACAACTCTGAAAATGATATTTCAATTTTAAAGGCGGCCATGAACGACTCTGAGAACAAAATAACATAATACGGAATAGAGAGTTAATTGCAGATAATACAAGAGAGCTAGACATGCATATAAGTAGTTTCATTTACATATAATTATGTTTTAATTGCTAGGAAGTGATAAAAGAAGAGCAAATAGAAAATAAATACAAGATTTAAGCAGTTAGTAGTTCATAGTTTCAGCAGTAGTTTTAAAAAGCTTTGTTTTAAATTACTGGGAAGGAAGACGAGCTCACTTCATGTTGATCGTCTGCGGATCGTAGAACAAGTGCTTTTGCGCACATAAAATTCCTCTAAACAGTTACGAATAGACAGCGTTTAGGTAGTGAATTTCGATTAAAATCATATTTGTTGATTTCATACCTATTCATAGCAGCCGAAACGCCTATTGGGAAAAATTCAGTGCAGTTCTTCACTGGAGAAATGGTTAAAAAAGGACAGTGGGAATGCTTTAGGTTATTTTGTAAAGTGTTATCTACTTGTTTACCAGCCATTCGTTGTATCCTCTAGGAGCATTTCTTATTTCCACTGTAAATTTCCGAATTGAAAATTGTTCACTTTTCATTTGACGAATTTATCAGAATCTCTTTGCTAAAAATCTCTACAGTTACAAATATAAATGTTTGATAACGATGTTGCTACGCAGACGCATATTCGATAAATATTCGTAAAAGAGCTTGTGATGCTATGATTATGGCTTTATGAGCCGAAAAGTCAGCATAAATATAATTTACCATCTTCCTCGGCGCATTAGATGGTCTCAACGTCAATATCTTTTACGAATAGTTACAAATATGGCAATGTCGAATTAATTTTGAATCGAACTTTTTTTTTGATCATACGATAGATGTGGCATTAGCGTGTAAAATGAAAATGAAAAAACCAATGAAACAAGTCATTTGGCTTTTTGATAAGATTATTTTAAATAGCGTTATCGGTTCATCGCAATCAGGTATACTGTCGTCGATTTTCAATGATTTTCAATGTTTGGACGTTATTTAGGGCAGCTGATGCCCTGCCTACGTTAGGTGTTTATGTTTCTGTGATCACGTAGATAGGTTGTGAACACGTTGTTGATGGCTAGCTGATTCGTTATTTTATATTTCTCTTTTTTTTGAGATTCAGCCGTCACTTTTTCATTCAAATTACCTTTCTCAAAGCTGAGATAAGTTATCGAATATATTTGTGATATTAATGTTTGCAGCTTCAAATGTTCTCATGTTGCCGGCTAAATATCTATGTTTCTTTGTGGCTAGTTTCTAAGAATGTCAGATAGCTGAACGCTAAACACGTTTAACCTCAATTTTGGCCAAAGCTCTACCATTGGCTTAGTGCATGTTCGAAGACCAAAAATGGCGAAATGGCTTTGTGCAACGTTTTCTGGGTTGAGAAACAATCAAAATGTTGATGTAACGACACATTATACAGCGTTGGTCGGGCGAGGTGTTCAGAAAACCGTAACAGCAACTCTCGTCGTTGATGTTCATTTGCCGAAGTCTTCGCTCTTACTGCTCCACATTTTCCCACTCTTCATCCACAAATTGGCATTTTGAGGTGAGATTAATGCAACACTATTGATAGACCGTATCGTTCTGCATCGTATGAGCGTAGACCAAAAGTACTGAATAAACAGATTGCCAAAACTGTCTGGCACACTTAATGCTCAAACTACGAACTACGTACGCTCATTGCGATCTCGTAAGTAACCTCAGTTGCCGCGACGAAAAGCAACAACAGATGCGGCGTGCTGTTCATTGTAGGAAGTTTAATTTCTATTTTTTTTTCAAATACGCTGTTATATTGGAAGCAAAATGCATAATAGCGTTTGCTTATACTCTAGCAGTTTGCTATTCCAAGCAGCTTTTGCAACGTATAGTCTTTTCCCCTGAGATTTCTTTTTGCATCTTAGCTGTACGGCTTTATTCTAGCCACAAGAAAAAAAAAAACGTATTACACATAAAATAAAACCACGCAAGCGCAAACAGTGAGCAAACAGTGCAATTCGTACGGTACATTCAGTTTTCTCACTTAGTTTATGCTTGCTTCACCTCTTGTACCACATAGTGTGTGATTTATTTGAGCGAAACAGATGAGAATAGTTGCCGTAAAATGCCACATTTATTTCTCCGCCTCCCCTAGCACCTGAAATTCAATCATTCCCTTGTTGAAAATGTGTTTTTGCATATTTCTGTTAAGAGAAATGTAATAATTCTCTCTTTAATCGGATAAAAATTCAATCTCATCTGCAGATGTCATGCAAAATAAAATTCCTTCGTTTATATGCATTTCATTTTTTCTTTTCGACCATGTCTTCGAAACTTAAGATTCAAAGTTATCACCATATATCGGTTAGGATAGCAAATGCTGGTGCCTTGAAGAAGCGATTAAAGAATAAAGGTCAATTTAAAGCCCCTGGTGGGAAGCAGCTGGGAATCGAACCCAGGTCTCCCCGCACGCGAAGCGGGGGCTCTACCAGTGAGCTATTGCAGCCCATGCTATGTAATAAGTAATGTATATCATATTTATTATATATGTATCTTTATTATAAATATGTATATCCAACATAATATTCGTTTTTGTAGTCCTTTTCAAGAACAGGTATTAGCACAACCAATTCCTTCGCTCTGCACGTCTCAATTTCTCCGCCAGCCGACCAACACTACCATCTTTTCATGTTCTATCGCCATTTTACCGCACTTGCTTCGCGTTTGATTTTCAGTGCTTCCCTGAAAGAACTTTTAGTGTCCTTCCTTCTTACCTTAAACTTTTCGTTTTCCATTTTTTTTCTTCTCAACAGACTGGTTTAAGGTAGGAAGGAAACGGGAAATAATTCTTATGGTAGTTAAATGGGAAGTAAATGTGCGCTCCATCCACCTGTTTAAAACTTAAAACTTGTTCGCTGGCAAAATCGGTGCTAGCAGATTTGCAAAAGTTTTAGTCATTTTTCTGTTTAAAAAAAACTCCGTTTATAGGCCAAAAGAATTTGTGTTTTCAAAAAATAGACCACCAGATTTTAATTACTGAAGCTCGAGAAGGCTCGAACGAGATTCATTCGAAGTTGGACAAACAAGGTCGGACTTTTTTGACGGAAAACGTCCAACTTTACTTCCCTCCCTTCAAAACCTCATCTCATTTCCGCGGTCTCAAGAGATTTCGCAATAATCCTCTATATAACTGGTACGTTGTTGTCTACGTAAAAATCCATGTGTCATCTGGAATCGCTTAGGTTTGCTGAGTTATACGGCGAGAGGCTAGAAGAAGTGAAAAAAAAAGCCTGAAACGGCACAAAGTTAGAAAGCTGATACGGTGGATCGAATGTTTTGCAGGGAACAGTGTCACAGTTGGCAGTTGCGCAGTTACTTTTGTGCGTCGATTGGAGATTGGAAGAAGGGGGCACAATTTTGGCTATTTCTCTGCATCTCTGTTTCTCATCGATGGCTATGCTCCATGCGAGAGGTTTGACCCCGGATTTGACCTGCTCTCGCTAAGCCGACCCTGGGAGTGTGCCGCGTGCCCGCTGTTCGTTAACTTCAAAGAAGAGCTGTTGATGTGGTTGGTTTCCCCCCAATCGCAAACATCGTTCCTCGCTCTTTTTTATGCGTACGTCAATTGCGATCGCTCCCGTTGGCCGATTCACATTCACCAGCCGTAAAGTGATCTCCCATTCTATGCCATCGCCTCATTTTTCGGAACAAATCTATCTCAAGTGCCAATAAAAACTGCTTTTGAGTTCAATGATACTCACATCACTTATAGAAGAACTCCGTATCATTCCAGTTATATTAAGCACTAAATTACCAACAATTCCTAGACCATCTCGAAAAGAAGCAAAGTATGGAAGCGTCGCTTTGCAAACTATCAGTAGCATCGGAAAAGCTCTGACACCATCTTGCGAAAACTGATATGTTGTAGAGTGAGCGAAGTGTCAATGCGCAGCCGGATCTTCAGAAGCATACAATATATGGTTTCAGTTTTGGAGTAACGAGCTGCAATTGCTTGTGCCAACGCTCCATACTTCATTTCGTGAATCGCCAACAGGCGAAATTGTCCATTTCAGATTATCCGGAGGTAACATGAGCTCAATCGAGACCATGTAGAATTTGATGGACAGAGGATGACAACCTCAGGATGGAGGAAGAAGGACGACGGAATGTTATTGGAGTCGGAGGGGCTGCATGGGCGTACGCCATGTGATGGATATGGTACTCGATGGGTAAGACATTTGATGAATACGGCATTTGATGAATGTATACCCGGTGATGATCAATGGAAGACATCAAACCAACTATACATCCACTAGGCACCGTACTCTAAAAACCATTTGCGGTTTAGAAAAACCACCTCACCGGATGGTTCGAAGTGGAGGGAACAGCAAAGCCGGGTGTGGCCGCGCTTGGGGGAAAAACCGCACGGCGAGACCAACGATCGGCAAATACAGACGAGTGAGAGTGACCGAATGGGTTGGAATGGAGTCGTGGGCGGGCTACCCGATACGCACAGAACGCATCCATTCGTACATCCCATCCGTCTATGCGTTGTCCCGTCCCGTCTCGTTTCGTCGTGCGTACGTACGACCATCCTCGTAGCAGCAGTCAGCAGCACACGGGTCAGCGGTCACTTCCACGACGTGACACGCCAAAACGACCAATCGGCACGCCGTGTCGACAAAAACGCACTGCTCTCTCCCTTTTTCTCTGTGTCTCATTGGGGCTACCATCTGCGCAATCCAACCCAAATCGATTGCTAAACTCGCTTTATCGAGTATGTTTTATGTCATCCGCACAGATATCAGTACATATATATATATATATTTAAAGCATACTCGTAAGCACCGAGCAGAAAACAGCTGTAGCAGATGGGGTAGCAAATATTTTTCACGAGTTTGCATCAAGATCTTTAAAGTTACTTCTACTTATTCCTGCAAATAAAGCCTTCATTCTGTTAACAGAATATACGTGTATTTTTCGTTTTTAGTGAATCAGCCTCAAATGGAAACATTATATTCTTAGTCAAGCATATTACCTCCACAAATTAACATTCACATATAAGACTGTTCACTTTTAAAATCAACCAGATACAAATGGTGAACGAATAAATAGTAAATACCATTCATTCATCGAGAAAAAAAAATGAAAATTACCTTTCAAAACATTGATGAAAACAAAGTAGATAAGAAATGGATGAAAATCGAACGCTTTTTAACGACTGAAATCTCATCATTGGCTGAATTAAATTCTGAGGCATTTAGCCGGTCAACATTGTTCGCTTACAGTTGGTTTTGAGAATATACGCAAAAACTGGGCAAATAATTATTGGAAAAAAGCAACACAGCCAAAGTACACTTTTCGACCAAAGTTTAAGGACGGAATATTTTGGTTCTAAAAATGATTTTTCAATAATGGTAGAAGCTTGTTTTGTTGGCAGCGTAGTCTTCGTGTTGATAAACTTGTTTTGCCGCAGCTGGGAATTGTTCTCCAGTATATCATTGCCTTGGTTTTATTTGTTCCAAACTATTCCAATCCCCAATAAGCAAGCATTTCATCCCTCCGCGCTCCTTCATCTATGGCACACTCTGATAGCAGCTTATCGGCTTATCAACAACGTATTTTATCATGATAGTATACATATGTATTTGAGTCAAAAAATTTCGTTGCTCGCCGTTGCTTCATAGTGCAGTCGGAAAACTCTTTCTTCCTTTTTAATATCCTTCTCTTCCTTTACCTTTGCACTTAATATTTTAAGCAGTCAATTTACTCTATGCAGGTGTGTTCTCTCTGCGTCTCAAGTGTGTGTCCTCCGAAACTTTCTTTTCGCTCTCATTCATGTCCTCTGTCGGATCATCCGGAGGTCACATGAGCTCAATCGAGACCGTGTAGAGTTTGATGGAACGAGGATCACAACCTCAAGATGATCACAACCTCAACCGTCCATTCTGCAGTCGCCAATAGATCGTCGGTGCGTTTCAAAGAACTCCGTCAAGCGGAACATATTCGTTGACTACCACCAGCACATTGTTCGCTCGTTGCAGATTACATATGAAACGAAAGAGCAGCGAGAAAATAAAACAGAAAAAAAACTGATGTACATATTAATATCATACACATTAACAATAGCAGTAATTTTCAGTTATTTTATCTGTTGGGACATATGCTTACAAATAATTATTACATTTGAATCAAATAAGACGCAAATTTAGGAAGGATGAAAATGAAATGAGAGGAAACGGACCATCAAAATAGCGTAAAAAGATTATGTTCTCGATGACAATATACAGTGAGAAGAAAGGATTCAATGCTAGTAAGTTACTGTTACATTTCATCGAGCTGTGTGCACATATCCCCGCTGAACTAAAAGCATTCTTTTCAGCATAGAGGATGTGCAGTAACAAATTTTAAAAAATCCGCTAAAACGCAAAACAATTCTCGCTAACAAAACAAAATTAGTCATTAACCAATTATAACTAGATACAGGGGAACAGAAAAAGGGTATAGTACAAACGTCGACAGTAACGATTTCAAAAATCAATCACAACTAACGCAGCAAAAAATTATAGCTAAACGCCATTTTATTTTTTAAATTTCATTTGTTGACAATTTTTTGACCATCTGATTTTCTCGAGAAAGATCAAAATGCAAGCACAATGCATGACGTTATAAAGAATACGAAACAAAAATCGATTACGACTGATATTGATATTTGGTGATATTGGCAATGATATTACGACTGATGTTGATAAAGATATTTGCTTGGGATATAGCGCATAGAAAAAACTAAAGGAGGACAATATAGGTCGGGGCATAATTGGCTTCATCAATAGTTCTTCGAACTGAACCAAGAGATCATACAGCGTAAAAAGTTGCAAATTGAATTATATATTTAAACACATTTCATGATGTGATTTTCTGGATGAGAAGATGATGATTTTGAGAAAATCGCTATGGAAATTCTGGAAAATGAATGCCAGCAATTGCTATCGTATGAGCGACTCGTTTCACAGCCAGCTTACATTATGCGTCAGAAACAACTGTTCGAACACGGTTTGAGCAAAAATGTTCGTGTCTAGCTATTTCTCATTTGATTTTCGGTTGTCCAGCAGATCGATTTACTAGATTCACGCAAAGTTTATGTTGTTTCAAGCTCTCGCTCATTTTCCAACTTCTTCTTTCGCTTAATTTTTGGTTTCAATCGCTTGGTCCCTAACATCGATACCTTACCTTACCGATACCTTACCTCACGTTCAAGGTAAGGTATCGATATGTCCCTAACATTTGTTGCCTGTTCGACAACAACCACAATATAAATATAATCGTTTTTGCGCGTGTCGTATGTGCGTAATGGGGAATGTGCTTAAAAATTCTCTAGGGATACGCAGTTGAACAGCTCAATCACTTGAGAATTAATCGACGCTCATCGAAGCTGTCGGATCCTTGCACAATTCCTCTACCATTCAACTCCTTGAGAACACGCTTGTAAAGTATTGAGTCGACTAAAAAGTAATGACAATTTTCTCTTTGTGCACGTTTGTAGCATCGTGTACGTGCTGTTTCATCTATTTCTCCTCGTACGTTATATACCATTTTACTCATCGTTTATCTTATCCTGAGTTAAGAATTATTAAAGTTCATGCATCGTGATTGCCAATACTTTTTAGCCGACCTGGTAGTATTTGTACTTTCTGTTATTAACAAAGCGAACAAGTAACCCTTATCATGAGCACTAGCCCTCAGTAAGCTGCACTGTAATTCCAGTGGAAAAATAGTTGCAAAAATAAGCTAGAGCATGCTCTTCAAAAAATATGGAAAAGTGCACGAAGAGGATGGTATGATTTACTCTTTAGCGACTCCGTCATCCAACCAACAGATTTTGTTTGCTAATCGCAGATGACTTATATTCAAATTTTATCCGACCGGATCATTCGAAAGAATTGCCCACTAATGAGACGTTTTTCTCTGACATACTTAATGAAGTAAACAACTCAACCGATCGCGACCCATTTACCTTATTGAAAAGCGTATAACTTCCTCGGAGTGACCTAGATTATATCAACCAAATTTTGCAGCTCTAGCTCGAGTGGTTTTTTACATGTTGAGATTGCACAGTCGTACAAACAGTAATGCTTGTGAGTACTGGCCATAAAGACGTCGCCATAATGTTTTTTACGGTATTACAAAACTTGCCAAAGCGGGCCAAGAAAAAAACACGCTCAGTGAGTTCCGTCACACACAAAAATAGTTATTGCCGTCATAGCGCAGTTGCTTGGGTTGAGAAAATTTACTGTTCAGGTAAATGCTGCGAGGGGTATTTCGGTTCTTCGAAATCACCCGAGGTGATTAGCGTGCGAATACATTGAAGCGTTCGCCAAATATGTTTGAAAATAAAAGATCTCACGATTAAACTATATGTATTTATTGCCCAATCAATTGCAGTCACCTCGGATCACTTCGACTACAAAAATAGGCCCTCGAAGGAGGAGCGGTGAAATGCATTTGTGGGCTTTAAAAAAACAATTTCTCATTGCATGCAGTTAGAGGGAATAGTGCAGATAAACACCGCATTCGCTTGAATATGCCCCCTTGAACAGAAACCTCTTCCGAAAAGTGCATTTTGGAATCTGTGAAAGAAACTCTTCTTGAAAGGAAGTCGCCATTAAACGGAATCACTTTTGAATAAATGCTGACCTCAAATTATCATTAAAGCAGCTTGTATTTTAAAGCCGTTTCACATTTTAACTGAGGCAATTGACAATGCGATAGGGACTGGAAAATATAGTCCTATGCATTCATGTCCATCGAGCAAACCGTCTTTGCGAATGACCTGCATATAATGAACGAACATGTCTATTAACTCATTCGTTTCTCGAGCGAACAGACAAGTCGTTTGACCGCTAACAGCGCCGTTTTCATGCGCTTTGGCAATTTTTCTATTTTGCAAAGCACATAATGCTTATGTATCTGTTTGTAAAAGAGAAAAATTTTCCTATCACATGCAAAACGAACTCTTCCATGTTTTTCTAGAAAACTGCGAAAAAATAGAAGTCCTCTTGCATTAATAGAAGCTTCTCCTTGAACAGAAATCGAGAAATGCGAAAAAAGTGACATTAAGTCTTGAGAAAAAAACTAAATTTGTCATCAGTTTGGGCCTATGAAAAACGTAATAAACAGTTTAGTAAGAGAACCACAGTAATAATTGCCTCTTTCGCTTCTTTTTCGTCCAGGCCTTTCTCATGTCCTTAACTGAAAAGCTTATAGTATGCTTAGTTTGCAGCACCGTTCAAATCCTTGTCTAGAAATGCCTGTCACAATTGAAAATTTATAGCGCCGTAGCACTACTGAGTTTTAGCTGAAAAGATTTGCATCCGAATTTTTTGGCTTTTATTTCATGAAGCAAATAAATTTTGTGCGATATTCGAATCAAAACTTTCCGTGAAGTGCGTCTTGGAACGATTCCAAAAACATATTTGAGCCGAAATTGGAAGTTCAGATACGGTATCGAATTTTTTTTCCGAAAATATTATAGCCGAAACTTAACCATTTATGAAAGCGCCCAACGGTAGCGATTTCATTTCCATTCGACTTCGTACAATTTTCACTGAAACGTTGATACATTTGTGCAACCGAACAGAGTAAACATTTTTAAAAATTACCCTCTCTGAATAAGCAAAACATATCGTTACCGTAAAAAACTGCTTACTTTCTTCAAACATTCCAAAAATAACAAACCCAGCCAAATGAAAAGAAATCTGAGCGCTTAGAAAAATGGAAAAATTAGCAATCAATCCGAAAAAATCAACAATAAAAAATTCAGAGTTATCGGGGAAAGATTCAGGAAAGCGAAAAATAACTAACTAAAAGTCATTAGCAGTTATTAGCTGGTTCGATCATAATCGTATTTTCCTCGCCGATTTTATTTCATAATTTCTTGGTGAAAAATTGATCAATCAATCAATAAGTAGGGCTGCATCATACAGCCTAAGATTTGTTGAGTTTTGTACAAAAGTGAGCATTGCAAAAAATCACTTCCATGCGTAGTTCAATCATAACCACTTCAACAAAACCGCCATAAGTTCTTTTAGGGAGTTTTAGTGCTGCACCAACACTTATCGTTAGCGGGCTTCATAATAAATCGAACTTAGCGTGTGAGTGGCTGATACTTGTAAAAAGTGTTACGCTAGTCTGACTAGAACATTTGGTTGGGTTACAGTTATGATCAGTCCTTTGAGCACAGTTTATCAAGATCCGTTTTTTTTTGCCGCGATCTCTGATTTTGTATAGATCATGAAAAATACATGCCATGGAGCACAAAACAGCATGACTTATGGCCACGGAGTTGTTGTTGAGCTGAGGTAAGTGAAGGAGCTGAGGTATCGGACATAATCACGTGTTCTTGCAATGGGCAACTAGAGGAAAATCAATCAGGCAAGATACCTCCAGACAGTTTCATTATACACGATACAGTACTTAAGAAAATGGTGCATCGTTGAACGATTCAAAGATCGCGAATTGCAAGTGCTTTTTTTTATTAGCGAATAAACTGCTGAGCTTGTCTAACACCTTTTAAGCGTTCCAACCATCTTCAACGAACTCACATGATAGTACTACAAAGAATGTCAACAATTTCACGAGCTATTCGTTTTTTCCTTTCATTGAGTGCTTAAATTTTTCTCTTTAATCCAAACTTTAAACTTGTTAACAATATCCAATATCGGCAACGAGTTAACGTTTTTTTTGTTGATCGCACACATTCTCAGTCGGTCTTTAGTTCGGTAATTCGCACACAACATTTTTCAAAGCCTACACAATCCAAAAACCAAAATAGACGTTCGAAGATCAATTTCAAATCTCATATTCGTATAAAACGCTTTAGTAGGAATCAAGACTTCAAAATGATAGTCCTGCATTGTGCAAGACTGCTTCCAAGCTATCATCCTTATCTATCGATAACATGCCCTGATATTTTCTAAATCAGTGATCTCATGATATTTTCTTTCAGTCCCAAATCTAAAAATTCTTTCCCGTACTGTTGTTTTAGAAATACAAATATCCGGAATTATCTCTTTCTTTTGCGGCCACATATTTTTATGAAAATTTTCATCTTCAACCCAAATCGCATGTGCATAAGCAGATGCTACTGCCTTAGCGTTAGCGATTTTCATGAGAGTTCAGTTGTTTGCTCTTCACGTTGATTACTATAGAAAACGTTGCTTAACCGCGTTGTTCATGAATTTAAGCAAATCTATTTCACCTCAACACTCACTAAAAATAAGGTTTGCAGAGATATTAGTTGCAATGAAAATGTTTTATATGAAGGAAACCATTATGTATGGGCGTCACTATTAAATAGTAGAAGGCCGATTCTTGATAACGAATCACTAATGCGCAATGCAAATTTTAAAAAAAAAGCTTTTGACGAAATCGGCAAAACCGTGGAAATTCGAAGAATCCGCCTGCTTCTGGAGATTTCAGCCAATACTTAAAATGGTGTCTATTTAAAATATTCTTGCCACATGCAGTGGTATTGTTTAGGAAGAGTGCCAACTGCATAATTCATATTTATTTGTTCGACCTTTTTGCGCTTAGTGCCTAAGATACGCTTTATGTGGACTATCGAGAATGTGCTATGCCAGGAAAAGCGACCGGTGTTAGAAGGTTTCAGACTCACAACGATAACGACAGTAATCATCTCGAGTTTCGCTGACGAGCTAAATTTAATCTTCTGAAGGACAGTAAAATTTTATCTTAAGATCTGGCAAAGTGTTTGTCGAAAAGAGGACATCAACGTCTCGATTTTTCATCGATGGAAATCGAAAAGTGTCCTGTGAATGGTTTGACTTATAGAAATAAAACTCTACTTCACTGATTATCCATATATTGTCGTGAAAAGTGTTCAAACGACTTGCAAAAGATTAATGGTGATGCTTGTGTCGTTCTTTAACTCAACTTTTCTATGGTACAGCCAACTGTTAAGTAATAAGTAAATGTAGCGATTCAGCAACTGTTATGTGCGAACAATTTTTTCAAGCGCTAATAAGCTAGCAAAAAATAGGAATGATGAAAACAATTTAATTTGTACAAACTACTTGACATATATGCAGTCACTGTCCATACTACTGTGAAAAGCCTAACTCTCGTTATGATACACACAAATACACACACACCCACAGACGAACGCACGCACACGCACCCGCACACGCACACACACACATGCACGCACACATACACGCACACACACACGCACACGTACACGCACACACACACGCACACGCACACGCACACGCACACGCACACGCGCACGCACACGCACACGCACACGCACTCGCACACACGCGCACATACACACATTACAGATAACAACATTATACCGAAACAAAGCATAGATATATGTGCGGGTTCTTTGCACATTAAAAAATTTCCTATCACTTTTGCTCTTTCGCTAAA
Organism: Toxocara canis; assembly: GCA_000803305.1. NCBI lineage: Eukaryota > Metazoa > Nematoda > Chromadorea > Rhabditida > Toxocaridae > Toxocara > Toxocara canis. The sequence continues at coordinate 132,998 of JPKZ01001655.1, forward strand.
ATCCATTAGAGGACTGCAAAAAAAAGCGCTTATCTTGGCTGTTGTGACGTAGTGTAATAGATAGTTGCGTTAAAAAAGTCGAGCGATAAGGTACTATTCTTATTGAATAAACTTCGAGAGATAAGAATGTGCAATTCTTATTGAAAATGCTATGTCACCGAATGTTTGTTGTTGCGCTTCATTCGATAAAAGACACAGTCCATAAGCGGAACATATTTGATGAGTTACCTTGAAAAGTGCACTTTAAAAAACGATAACGAAATAGACTACCAATAGTTTTTTTTTAGTGTTTCAGCTCATGATCACATTCTGTTTTCCAATCATATAGTGCTCTATTCTATCCAAAATCATTTGCATATCTCGTCATTTTCAAATTTAGCTTCTGGGAAGTGGAATTACTCTAGGTTCTCCTTTGCTTTGTATTTTACCATTCCCTTTTGCTAGCAGCTATTGGCTTAGAAGTGTACTAAATAAAAGTAGGTGATCTGTGAAATTATATGCTTAAACTACTTGCTGTTCAAGGTCTAACATTGAACTAGACATTTACGCCTGGGATGCTGAGTGATGAGGACACTAAGTGAAAAAAGGAGTGATTGAAAGAGGAGAACAGCTAGGTGGAGTAGAAGTTTAAGAGGCCATACTGGAGTATTTCATTAGACAAACACATTAAAGGAGTAATCCTCTCCCTCCTCACTCTCCCTCCANCAACTTCATTCTCAAGGATCCAAGTTTCTCGGCACGATTACTCACTTCACATGTTAAACTGTAAGGCGGACTTCTTTTTTGCAGAGTTTATGTCTTCATTGTCGTTATTAACCGGAGCTGCATAATCGAACTTGAGAATCACCTATGACTCTAGCCAATACAAAATTACTTTTTAAGTTTTAAAACATCGAATTAATTATTCTTTGTCGAAATGGTTATTGTTGTGGTTGCTTTAGAATGGGAATTTGACGATCGATCTTATTAGGACATACTGAAGTTGTTTGTTTATCAAGTGAATTTCGTTCGCCGGATTCAGTCGTTTTTTATGGCTAAAACTGCTTTGCGTAAACGATTTTCTCTTGTTATAAACGATGTTGTTTTGCTATGTTGGACACATGAACTTTGCTCAGCGCTTTCGCTCTCTGTAGTTTGCCTGTATGTGCGAAAATAAACTTTTATCCGAAACATCCACACCGTCAACTCATACTGCTCGTAGCCATCATATTAATTTCGAAGATTCATTGTCGAAACCTATTTAAAATTTAGATTTTTCAGTTTTTCTAAAAAATATCGGGATTTCACAGTTTCGTTCGAAAGTTTCGATTTCACAGTTTTGAAACATAAGCTTGACGGCAAGGCTATCTTAAAATTCTTAAGATTCGTCCATTAACCGTGGGAGGTGAGGGAAAGGGGGGAGGAGATAGGGAAGGGACTAAGAATGGATCATCATTAGCTTATGTTCCAAACGCATGTGCTTCGAATTTAGTCAGAGAGAATAATCAATCAAATAAAACTGTTGACATCATAGAATTATTAAAAAGTTGTACCAAATTTAGGATTTTGCCGAACACAGTTCAAAGTCAAATATATGTTTCATTTTTAAGATTATGAGTAACGGCACTATGATTAAAACGAATCTGATAAGAATGGCATCAGCAAATGCAACACGAGTATACTCTATGAACAACACGTGAATTAATTGCGGTTAGATGTGAGCGCTTCTTATCGGCACTGCACGCTCTTCGAACTCAACACAAGCCTTCGTTGCGGTTTTTATTTGTATGCGAAGTACAGATAGTAGTGTGCTTTTAGGGTGGCATTGAAAAATTGCTAAAGAAACAATTGAAGAGTCAAAAACCAATGTTGAAAAATTTCATCCATAATTTGAGAAAAATTTTCCCAAGTGATTCTTTTCGCCGCATTTTATTCCAAATCTCAATCGTTAAGGCTACATGAATGAGTTTCTATTTGAAGAAAATGTTTTTTTTTTCAATATTCGAATGAAATCCAAGTGAGAATTTCTATCCATACACATATTCGAAGCATCAATCAGATTATAGTTTCGTCCTATGGTACTTTACTTTGAATTGATTCCGATTAGCGTTGAAAAAAAAAGCAGCGAATTATTCAAATATGAGAAGTTTAATATGTTCGAAAATGAAGTGAAAGTTGGCATCATTAGTGGGGAAAATACATGTTCCGTTTTCATTCTTTTTCCGAAAACCATTTTAACTCGAAATTTTTATTTATTTCATGATGTTCATTCGGAAAAACGTAGCACTCAATATTGCATGAGGTGAAATTTCTCTTTCCGCTAAATATAGAGCGGAATTTGTCGTTGCAGATATAAATCATTATTTTCGTTTCACTTTGGAAGGCACTTAAACGTTGACTCGCGTAAAGATGCTATATGTGATAGAAAATTATAGAATTCGATACAAATTTGAATTCGTTCACGCAAAAAAAAGAGCCAGTGTATGCAAATGGGAGATGCTCTTTGACATCGAGTGGAGAGTTATTCGGGTACAGCATGGTTGAGCATACTTTCTGCTGGCGATAAACTTGTTCTCTAATTCCTGACTTGAACTACGCCATCTTAAAGCGCTAATGCCAATTATTTTCCATTTGCTGGGTATTTGCTGGATCAGAACCAAGACATTGTGAGGCAAATCCGAGGTTTCGATTCATTGTAAGGTCTTTGATGTTTTGAAAAAAAAAAGAAAAAGAAAAAATTCGAACTTGGTCTTTGCTAACGAAGCAAGAAGCAAATGAGTAGTGAGTTTCGTGCAGCTGTTGTGCAACTTGAAAATGGTTGCAATGAAATTGCAATTTATTACGATCTGTGATGTGCTGCATACTGCAAGCAGTTTTACACATTGTTTACTGATTTCTGCCGAAAATGAAGCTGCTAAGTATGGGTCATTTTTCTTCTTGGAGTTTATAAATTCATCAAGAAACCTAACTGCTTCGTTAAATTTATTTTGTTTCTATCAGTTACAAATGAAATGAACAAAACAAATTTAAATGAAATATTTTCCAACGAAGTGCAAATATGATGGATGCAAAGCAACACCAGTTCTCTGTAACAGGAGTGTACTTTTTTTTGAATTTTTAAAATACTCATCACGCTTTTAGTTATAAAAACGGTTCTTGTGAACACCTCTTGACTATGAGGCTTTGACATCCGTGAGCCAAGTTACCAGCGGTAGTTACCAGTTGGTAACTGTTAAAAACTATGAAACGAAAGAATTCGTCATCAAATGACCAGTGGTAGTCTTACCTTTTTTTACCTTAAAAAATTGGCGTTAAATTTCACCAGGCCATACAAAATCGAAAGCTTAAGACTTTTACGGTTTAGTTTATGCAAAGAATATGCGCCTTATGAGAGCATCTGATTCGATCATGCATCTTGTGTAAAAACATGCATGCATTCATCACATCCACTTTAGGCCTCACACTCTGTTCACGGTGATCACAACTAAACTATCAACCTCTGCAGGTGCTTTTGCGATCAGCCAAGCTTCCGTTTGTCATTTCCTGCTTTTCCTTGCGGCTATCTTCACACTAGTAATCCATTCTCTTTTCGAATCCAACGCTCTACTCAGATCGGACAATGGTGAAACCATTTGAAAGGTTGTAAGACAGCAGCGATCTTTATAGGTCGCGCTTCGTGAGAAGAGGTGAGTGAACGAGAATGGATGGAATAAATACCTGCGAAGACGATTCTTTTGCGATTACTATTTTAATCAAACGAGATTGGACAACAGTGAGCAGCAAACCACTATAAGCTATCTCGGTTATTTTAACCGAGTCAATTATCGTCCTTTAAGATTCAGCCATTTCTAGACTCACGCTCCTTAAGCGCCATGCTTAGAAAAGTCGTCAACTGCACGGTTTGGAATATAGTGCAATAATTTTCAACTATAAATATAAGGCAGAAAAGCATTTAAGATTTGAACGATAAGCTTTGCTAACCCAGAGATGCATAGAAGAACAATGAAAATTCGTTAGTTCATGTAGAACATTGGCCTCAAATATCGTTATTTCCGCTAGCAGATTTCGTCGAATAACCCCTTTCATCGTTGTCATCATCACTCTTACACGAATACTTGAATATGAAATGCCTTCTGGATGTAATATGAAATGTCAGTAATAAACTGCCCGAAAATGATCTTAGCATCGTGGCGTTAAAATGGCAAGTTAAGCGTTATCAGCTTCTCGCTGTCGATGGTTCATCTAGTTTATTGTATTCGACTGCCCTATAAGAAATATGCCTTTACGTATTCAGTTCTTTCGTATGTTGTTCTGTTTTCCTAGCCTCTGTCTATTCGTTTCTGTGGATATTTGATTTTTGTGTCCATTTCATTTGCTAAATTCGTTTGAGTAACAATGATTTGTGGTATGCTCGGTTCATTTTAACGACATTGGTATCTTCGATGTTATTCATTAACCGCTGTGATATCCTGTGTTGTTGGACGATGCGTGCAAACGAAATGAAAAATATCGGCTAACGTTTTGTCATCGGATGTCCTTTTAAATTTCTAGGCCAACACTGGATGCAATCGTAGAAGCATGTTATTTTCGATTTTCCTTTCGTTTCTCATGTCATTCCTGAATTGCCGAATTAGTACTATTCTCGTCTAGGTTCAGGCTCAACAGACCGTAAAACAAACGCGTTGTTGAAACGGGCGGCCAGATGTGCATAATGTTTTCCTTTTTTTTTCAAATAGTTGGGAGGTTGAAAAATGAATCAGTAAGTATCATTTAAAGAGAAGATGTAATGATCAGACAGAATTTTTGCAGAATAAGAAAATTCCTCAGGATAAAATCATCGAAAGCGCTGCATTCAGTCAGTATGTATTTGCTAGTGTACGCTCCTGTTTAAGTGAGTGCAGTAAAACGTTGCTCATCGCTTCCACAAATATTACACCGCTCTATCGGCGCCACTCTTTTCATCAATTACGATTACTGCAGTTGGTAGATGTACCCGCCTCCGCATCCTTTAAGATCACTGCTTGACGAACTCTAGCGCCCAGTTGTTCATTCGTTACAAACAGCGTTTTGATTATGCTTTAGGGTAATTTTGTTATTCTAATTGGTTTACTAAGCTCATTTTAATGACTCTAGAGTATTATAAATGTTAACGACACTGAGAAGATTCAACTGAATTTTCTAATACGATCATCCATCTTAAAATCTCGTTTTTTTTGATTACTTCAGCTCATCATTTATTCCATTTGATCGTCGATATTGCGAAAAGACTCTTCTGCCCAGTAAATATGCATAGGTATCTTGATTGTTTGACTGCTTACCCAGTCAGATCCATTGCTCATGCATTGCCACATGAGTTGTAATTACTTTCAAACCGCAGCAGATTCATAGGGGAGCTTTTGTTATTTATTATTCGCGATTTTTTGAAGTGTTATAATGATTTTTTTTAGTAGAATTATTGTGAGTTGTTTCGCAATGAGAATGATCAGTTTTGTGCTGAGTATTAGTGAGTAACCTTTCCTCCTACAAAATACTTTTTGTCGAAGTTCGTCGACTATTTTGAAAGCGTTATTTAGTTTTTTTTTCGTGACTATTATTAATGGCAGCAGCTACATTCTTTTTCTTTTTTTACGATTGTTATTTCTTTCATAGTTCTGCTTTCTGTTGGTGAATAGAATAGATCACCGAAATGAATCGCTGCATTTCATCATCTTCCAATAGCAGCACAAATTCGAAACTCTGCAACGCTCTCACGCTTTATCATTTCATTTTTTTCCCAGCACTTGTGTTGGGAAAGTTTTTTTCCTCTTTTTTTTCCAACACACTAAAATTTTCAAATTTTAATGGAATATTTTTTTTCTACTAGGCATTTTCCAAAACTTTCCAATTGTTTCAAATTTATACCAATAAAATATTTATTCTACTAGGCATTATTTGCATTAATTGATATTCTTCATCGTTGAAATGCCGAAAAAAATTTGAACGTTGTTTGATGATAACAAGAAAAGAAAATGAACGGGATGCGAAGAACTTTGGTATCATTCTCGATCTGTTTTTTTGTTTCAAATTTATGAATTAATTGTTCGTAATTGTTCCGCTTTCTGCTTGATTTCGTTCTTCAAATGCTGAACACGCTTCAACGCTTGCTTAATGTTTTTACTCGAACCACATATTTATATATGTTTTATTCATTTAACAATTTAATATAAATGACTGCAAAAGTAACTGATTTTATGGAAAGCTTCGAATGCCATCAAATAAATGATGAATAACAAAAATCGTTTTTTTCTCCGCTTTTTTTTCGTTATTTCGACCTTTGGAATTTTTTAGTGAAAATGATTGTATTTTTTTCAGATTCATGCAAAATTCAGATTCATGACTTCACATGAATAAACGTTAGAATTTCGCCTTGAATTATTTCATGCTTTGTGATTTTCAATGTTCCAACAGCGTTCTCATATAGCGCATTTACAATTCTCATTTCACTGGTGATATTATTCTATTAGATTGCCTACTAGATTTTTTAACAACCGAATCAGCGAGAGTGTTATAGTCATCTCCATAGCGTAAAAGAAAGTTGCGTGATCGGCAAATCACGCGCAACATTTGACCTATTGTCGATAACTAAAGTTCGAGCCCTATCGCATTCCGATGTGTTCAGTGAGAAATGGGACAGCTTCTGCCGTATAATGGTCGACGTAATGCTTCTTGCCACGATACAAATGAATGAAGGATGTTACTGATACTCTGTGCTAAATTCCCATTACTTATACGTCAGATTTTTTTCGCCTAATCAGGTAAAATTGAAAATAGTATAATATAGCTGTCTGAAGATGGTATTTTGATAACTAACAATGCTACGAAGTCATTCCAGCACATTTTTCAATAAGTCCTTAAAACTAATGCATTATATGAGTGGCATCTTCGATGAAGATTCGAAGTGGCTTAACCGAAAAGGTGCAATATAAACATTAATGTAAAGCTGTTAATCATTTACTTTAAAATGTGGAGAACGCTATCAGATGTGCTCGGAGTTCTTATACCTATGAAAAACTGCTATCTGATACTTCAACTTTTAGAAAAGAGAAAAAAATGCTGTTCAAATTTTGTAGAAATCAATGTTATTTTTAAGCGGCAAATACCTGAAGCTATTATAGCATAGTATTAAGAATGAGATTTTCGAACTGTTCCAAAATGAAAGCGGATGATCGGTTTGGGTAAGTAGGCTTTGATACGAGATTATACGGTAGCTGTTTGTTGTGTGGGTTGATTGGTGCCCTATTTCATACTCGTTTTCAACATCGAAGTGCTCATCGAACATTTGTTGTATGTAGTCGTTCTTTGAAATGGTCGTTTATCAATGAATACGAGACGTGATCGGTGAGCAGAATACTCTAGCGATGAACGATCAGGTGAACTCATTTTTTTTTTTCAAAATCTCTGTATATTTTGAGAAGCAAGAAACTGCTGCAAAAAAAATATGTTTCAGAAAAATGATCAACAATAAAAGATTAATTGCGACGCCATACTAATGTGTATAATATCTTTGAAGTTTTGTGGTTTTGGATCGATGATCGTATTGTCGATGAAGTGTTTTATTCAATTTGATATGGTATTTCGTTTTGAATAGCCTCAACTGTATCAGAAATGATTGAAAACAGTTCTTGTTTTACAACTGTTGGGTTCGGTAAATGAGTAATGAGTTAATTAGCTATGAATGTTTCATTTCAATCATGGATTCCTATAGGTTGGTTGATACCATAGTTACGTTGTGTCAGATGTATAAATAATTAATAGTTACTTTCTTATCCTGCCGAATCTTTCCATTAAAATGGAAAGAATCCAAAAATGTCTTACTTTCTTATCCGAATCCAAAAACGAGCAACTGCTTGTCTTACATTTGTTGGTTTACTTTTTAAAACCTATCAGTAGCTTGTTTGCAGCAATGGTTCGCTATACTAGTTCACCTGATTGTAAACTCTAGCAAAACTCATAGCAAGCACTACGAAAATAACTCTTATCCAAAAAAAAAAACACCAACTAAATAATTTCTCTCCTCATTTTCTTTTTCATTTTCGTCCGGTGAGAGCTCAGCTATAAACTATTAGAACATCATTTATAGTTATGTATCCGGGCAACCTCCTGAGGTAACGAGGTTTCAGTTTCGACTTCATTGTATGCAGTCTGTGAAATGAACAAAATTTCTTCAACTTTTAGAAAAGAGAAAAAATGCTGTTCAAATTTTGTAGAAATCAATGTTATTTTTAAGCGGCAAATACCTGAAGCTATTATAGCATAGTATTAAGAATGAGATTTTCGAACTGTTCCAAAATGAAAGCGGATGATCGGTTTGGGTAAGTAGGCTTTGATACGAGATTATACGGTAGCTGTTTGTTGTGTGGGTTGATTGGTGCCCTATTTCATACTCGTTTTCAACATCGAAGTGCTCATCGAACATTTGTTGTATGTAGTCGTTCTTTGAAATGGTCGTTTATCAATGAATACGAGACGTGATCGGTGAGCAGAATACTCTAGCGATGAACGATCAGGTGAACTCATTTTTTTTTTCAAAATCTCTGTATATTTTGAGAAGCAAGAAACTGCTGCAAAAAAAATATGTTTCAGAAAAATGATCAACAATAAAAGATTAATTGCGACGCCATACTAATGTGTATAATATCTTTGAAGTTTTGTGGTTTTGGATCGATGATCGTATTGTCGATGAAGTGTTTTATTCAATTTGATATGGTATTTCGTTTTGAATAGCCTCAACTGTATCAGAAATGATTGAAAACAGTTCTTGTTTTACAACTGTTGGGTTCGGTAAATGAGTAATGAGTTAATTAGCTATGAATGTTTCATTTCAATCATGGCTTCCTATAGGTTGGTTGATACCATAGTTACGTTGTGTCAGATGTATAAATAATTAATAGTTACTTTCTTATCCTGCCGAATCTTTCCATTAAAATGGAAAGAATCCAAAAATGTCTTACTTTCTTATCCGAATCCAAAAACGAGCAACTGCTTGTCTTACATTTGTTGGTTTACTTTTTAAAACCTATCAGCAGCTTAAAACCTATCAGTTGCAGCAATGGTTCGCTATACTAGTTCATCTGATTGTAAACTCTAGCAAAACTCATAGCAAGCACTACGAAAATAACTCTTATCCAAAAAAAAACACCAACTAAATAATTTCTCTCCTCATTTTCTTTCTCATTTTCGTCCGGTGAGAGCTCAGCTATAAACTATTAGAACATCATTTATAGTTATGTATCCGGGCAACCTCCTGAGGTAACGAGGTTTCAGTTTCGACTTCATTGTATGCAGTCTGTGAAATGAACAAAATTTAAGAAGCATGATCAACGCGAACACAAAGAGAGGGTGGAGAGGGAGGGAAAATGAAAATTTTGTTTTACGCATGTGAAAATGTTTATTGGAATTTCATGTGCAAAAACTCAGGGAATGTGCGTTATGCCTATCATTTTCACCGAGCCATTCGGCTTTATAAAGATCCGGCAGTTCAGAAGTTTGCCCTGATTTCTTAAATTCCTCTGATTCCTTTGATCTCTGTTTAAGTTCCCTCTTAAACAGAATCCTACCGGAAGGCCTGCACGCGACTGTTTCTAGCACAGTTATGCGATAGAATGTTCGAAAAGTTTAATTTGATAATTCCCACAATCAGCTAGCTATATTTGCATTGGATCGAGAGATTTCTAGAGGCCGTCTTAGCTGAGTACTTAGCTAATCGCTTTATTCAAATTTTAAAATGGCTAAAACAATGACCGACCATCTTCTGTTTTTGTGGACGAAACAAAGTTCGGCATATTTGTTTTAAAAAGTTCATTTCAAACTATTGTTGCTATCTATATGGATCAATAAGCAAAACGAAAGAAGTCACGGGATACACTAAATGGAACTCCGTCAGCCTAGCATCTAATCACTGAGGAAGCGGGTGGGTGTTTTGGAGAGAAATTTATGTTGGTGGCGAATCGATACGAACGAGCGAGGCGGCACACATATAGTAAACAATCGAGTATTTATACTCTCTGAGAGCTTACGAACGAAAGCTTGCTTTTCTTCACTACACTGCATCATAGAAAAGCCCATTGCTTTTCCATTTGTTTTATTTACTTTTATTTTCAGTTTCATTTGATCGTCTACTTTATTCCTCTGTTGCGAAAGGCAATTAATATATGAGAGTATTCCCTATTCTGTTCTTGTACTTCTTGCTGTTACCGTCATCGATATATATATACCAAACATAAGAGCAAATATTGCTTTTACCAGATTTCTTCTTCAAAAAAATAAATGTCCAGTTGATTAACAAAAAAAAAGTATCAAATTCTTTTCTTTTTTAAATGATTTCCGAATAAAATTCTAACAAAATCTTCTTTAAATTAGATTTGAAAAATAAGATAGATGATATTTTTCGTTATTTATTTCAAGTGGAACTTAGAGCAAAAAACATTCTTCTGAAACAAACTACGAATTGAACGAAACTAAATTTACGTTGCCAAAATTACAAGATTCTTGTAAACATTTCGTTAAAATATGTATGAGTCGAACTTTATAAATCTTTTTTCGTATACACAAGCCAGCGTTTTGATCGAAGTATCCATTTTATTGCATACTTGTTTTCGCTTCATAAAAGCATAGATTCGAGATTTTTCGCCTTCAATTTTGTGTGTAAATTTCTTTTTTGCATCACGTTATATGCTATTGTTTTATCAGCGGTTCTATTATCAATGTTGAGCGCTCACTTCAGCGCTATTTGCTGTTGTAGTTCAAAGCTTTATTTTCGTGTTTTTGCTCATAACAGAAAAATATCAAAGCAATTTTCGTACCAAAAAAATTCTCATCATTCTCATATTTTAGGAATTTTTTATGCGAGTGAATTTTTTCGCAATATGTATGTCATTATGAAAATTTTGACAAATAGACGGAATTAAAAAAAAACAAATAAAATGAATTATAGTGAGAGAAAATAAAAGGTTATAACCATGCAGAAGTTCATTCGAAGTCCTTCCAACTTGTTCAACTGATTTTTGCACGAAAAGCGCCGATCGTAAGACTGTTGTTTGTTGGTGACTGAATATTGTCGAAGTGGCTATCTAAACATGATCTGGTATATTGTAAATACTAGTTGTATTGAACAAATGCATTAATGCGGTACATTCCCTTATTATATGTACGGTTCTTTGGCAGAGATCATGAAAAGATGTTCCGTTCAATGATTATAGCTCTATATTATGCCAGTTCTTTCCTGTACCTATGTAGAACCCATTCGAAACGGTTCTAAATAATGGTTGCCATACAACGTTGTGATCATGATAAGGGCCAATTATGAAGATGTTATATAAAAGTGATATTCGTCGGCAATTGAGCAAAATATTCGAAACAATAACTTCCAGCCGAAATTGTTACTACGCATCTCAGAGGTTCTAGTATGCGCTTTAAAGTGTCTCTTGTGAAAGAAAAAATTTTATTCTTTTTTGAATTCTTTTATTCTTTTGTTGCGTGCTCATCAAACTTATCAGTTGCTATCGAAACGACTGTTGCAACTTTTGCTTAGATAATTTTGCAGAATTTACGCAGTTATCGTTAGTAGCGCGTCTATGGTGTGTGGATGAAGTTGGATGAAGCGTCTCTGTGAGATGCTTTAACGTACACAAAATTTGTGATTGTTTAGATAATTTCTTTTTCCGGTTTGCGCTGCTCATCAAAAAATCTCGCAGTCTTAGTAAATCTTGTAACATTTACGAATATGCAGTTCACAATAGACTAAACAAGTTGGTTAGTAAACTTTTTTCAGTTGAATGCTTCAAGTATTTTTTGTCAACTCTTCGAACGGATGATGATTTCCGTTTTAGAAAAGTCTGTTAAATATGTTCTCGAATATTGTCGTTAAAACTCTGTTTTGTTTCGTTCAACTTTGATTACTGTATGACAATATTATACCACGCACAGCTCCATTCCTTTGAGGAGAACCTCCTAAGCCTGACCGGAAGGCGGCTATTTCCCGTGCATAGAAGTTGTGAGAATAATAAGGTCGAACTCTGGAAATTGCCGAGGATAGCTAAGTTTGAGAGCAGGTGAGGTAGGGGGAAACTAAAACGACAGACGGGATATGTATGCGATCACGTTTGTTGAGCATGGCTTAAGGATAATAGAACCAAAAAAGGAAGGTTGAATAGCACTGGGAATATTTGAAATGCACAGTATTCTATTTAATGACCTATTTGGCTTTAAATTCTATTCTTCTTTTCCTAATTAATTATTGGCTTATTACGTTTGCTTCTGATGGGAAACAAAATTACTTGATAGACAACACTAGGTAAATGAAAGGCCGAAAGTAGTTTTGCAGAAATGTTTTATCCGCTTGAACTGACTGCATGGCAAAGCTAGTTTGCACGGATTAAACAATTCGTGATGTGCAACGTATTTGCACAACACTGAACTCGTCTAGTACAGCAGATGTTTGCATTGAGCTCTACATTTGTTCACGGTTCACTTAACGATCAACGAATTCTCTTCATATTTCGAACGCTTTTGTCCATCCTATAGGTTAGAAGTTTTGTCCATCCTATAGGCTAAATACTTAAATAGTTCGTGAGGATTAAAAAAATTTATAATGAAAAATTTCAGATTTTTGAATGTTATATTTCATAGAAGGAAAAAAACTTCTTGAGCATTTTCCAACGTTGATTGCTAAAGTAAGCGACAAAGTTCCATTATTCAAAAATCTTCGATTGATATTTTGAATTTATATTTTGAAATCATTTTGAATTTATAAGAAAAATCTCAAATAAAACATCTGCACACAAATTTTTCGCATGTTAACTCAACAGTTCGTTTCATCTATAAGGCTCATTGATCGTAAGAGGTTTTTTTTTCTTGTTTTATTTTCTTCAACTATTCTTAAAATCATTGAATAATTCGTTTTCCATCTTCACTTCACCCGTTTTTTTATTTTGAAATTAACTATATAACTAAATTTCTGCTCTTATGCCATTCGTTGGAACGCTTTTAGACGTTATAGACGAAAGGTACGACGACAGCATTCGTGCAAATGAGTGCCGATATTTTCGTTTGCAAAAGCAAAGCTTGCGGAGGTTACTTGCGCACTGCGATAGTTTCGTTTTTTTTTCTTTTTTTGCACAGTGAATCATCGAACGTTGAATTTTGAACATCTTGTGATCTTTTAGCGTTGACGTTGTGAGCCGTATACGTCAGAAATTCGACAGTAATAACCACGTGGTAGGAGAATAGAAAATTTATTGTCGACACCACGTGTCATGATGTTTGATCGTCATAATTGTTGCTTCTTTTTTTTTCTGCTATTTCTCAAGACAAATTGCATCCTAACAATTCGTTTGTGTACTTTTAAGTATTTGTCGGCATGTATATAATTATGTGATATATATAATGTTATACTTCATACTTAACAGTTAATACTTAACACTTACCTAATACTTGATACTTAATATTTATTATACAATATCATGTGATTATGTAATATAATAATTATATTTTTAATTAGGTAACAGGGGGCAGTAGCTCAGTGGTAGAGCTCCAGCTTCGTACGTGGGAAGACCTGGGTTCCATTCCCGGCTGCTTTCCCAAAGGATCACCAGCAGGCTGACCACCAGGCGTTCGGAAGCTGGTCAAAACAATCATGCGTGGGCATCGTTGTCAGCTGCATCGATACGAGAATCGATGAAATTACAGCTGCTTTTGCATCCCTTTGTAATTATGTAACACTAAAGAAATTCCCAAGCTGACCTACGCATATGTACTTTAGCTCATTAGAACCGAAAATAAAGGGTACGTTTATCGCACACCTACTTCGAAGCGAGCTTATTTTTGCAATAACGCGCCCACATTTGTTTAGATTGGTTCGATTCGTTGACGTAAATAACATATGACATCTTCCCTAAGCTGACGTCAAAAATCATATTATGACACGAACATCGATTGTGCTGTCGATTTCACGATAGCATTCCACGAAAGCCATCTGTACTCAGAGCTGCAACTGTTATCGTTGATCCATACGAAAACATTATCAGTTGTTCGAATTACTAAACTCTATACCAGTAGGTTCAAACAATCAAAGAGAACGGTTGAAAGCGTTAAAAAAAAAAATCATTTGAATGAGAGGGTTAAGTGACGCGAGATCAGTAGATGGAACCTTTTGCCTAAAGTGTGATTGGTTGGCTTTGATCCTCTGCTATCGTGTTCCCTTTTCACTTTCGCCTATCACTTACATAACTCGTTATCAATTTGAAATATTATGTGATGAAATATACGCATTATATAAAAGTATCCAGTCAGCATTTGCGATAGCGAAAGTCGTTTAAAAACTGTTCAATAACATGAAAACGAAACCATCGCGAATGTTTGTATAAGCATATGTGTCTATTTTCTCAGTTGGCCCAATTTATGACAAAAAGCTGCCACGATGAAGCTTAGCAAACACAATCTATGACATATCATGACTCCCGAGCAAAATTTCAGTACCATTCATCGTTCCATTGAAATTAATGCGATAAAAAATGTAGATTAAAGAAGCGATTATCCTCAAGTTGATTCCGTCGAGTCAGACTTAGGGGAGAGCATATGATGCAAAAAGATGCAAATTATATTATGCATTAAAGACACGATTAACTTAATGATAAGAAGTGAGAAATTCAAGCAAAATTGATACCAAAATGATAGCGGTTGGAAACAGCTCGCTTTACAATCACTGTTTCATAATAACCAAAAAGAACAATCGTTTGATTCCACATCAAGCGAAAATATTTGTGCGAAGCTAATCGTTATTCGTCTCGATTTCGAATATTCTTCGAACCAACTGAACAGTTTTATCAAGCAATTCGGAAAGCAATTGTTGCCTGGTGCCTTGATTTACTTCATGACTTGATACTGTAACTAGATAACATGTATAGTAATTGATCGAAGTCCATCGAGCGTTGTAATGAAAGCGCAAACAAAGCTTGAACATATCGAGTAATGCTCAGTTCAGAGTTGAAGCCGTTTCGACCGCTCCGTATTTTGGTAGCCTGTACTCTGATTTCTTGTCTCAAGCCAAATTTCAACGGCGGGTGGGAAAGCAAGGAGGTTTGACGGGGTTCAGATCCCATTAAACGTCGAACAAGCATTGAAGAGAATTGGAAGACACCGAAGAAAGCCAATTTTTTCGGCTTCTTTCGTTCGCGTCAAAAAATTTCGGCTCTCTTCGCTCATACTATCTAAAATTTGCACTAGTTTCATGGTGGAATAGAGTAATCGTCGTGCGAAGTTCGAATTCATTAAGAGTCGTTTGAGAGTTTTATCAGTTTGCCAAATTCTTATTGAGCGCGTTGCAAGCATTTATTAGCCCGTTAGGTTTGGATGACCTGGTCGAACTACCTTTCCTCGTAGAAAATTCCTTAATTTGTATATGCCGAAAATTATACGATACAATGATCAAGATGCCAAAGAATTCGTAGAGAATGATCGCCAAAATTGGTAGGTAATCGTAGATGCTTAAGAGTACGTAAACTTCAAAGATCGATTTCCATCTGTGGGTATTCGTTTTTGAGCTGAAAAACCATTTCACCACATCCCCAGACACCTTCAGCAGATCGATGCCGATACTAGACATTTACGTGTCACTATCATGGCAAAATGCCTTTTTTTTTGCATGTCGGCAGTATGTATTCCATCTTCAACCACTTCACTTTCAACGCCCACGTCGCAAGCATATCATATACTTTCTTTGTACGTAACGATTGCACTTGCTGTAATCCGTGAGACGATAAGGTATGGGTGGAAAAAAAAGTTTAAAATCGATGTGAATTATGCTAATTTATTGAAAACAAGGAATGCACGCCCTGAGGTTTATATGATTTGCGCTATGGCGGTTCAGATCGGTGGATTTCATAAACTGTTCGCAAAGAGCACAAATGCGTATTTTAGCTAATCCAACCGCTCGTATAAATAATTCTTCCATAGGGTTCTTTTTCTGCGTCTTAGTCGACGAAATGTGCAGCCGGGTTGCTGAAAAATGCAAACAAATTTTTCAGATGAAAAATGTCTGAATATTGACTTGCTCTCAAATCGATAAAATTCTTTGAAGCTAGTACAGGATGTGGGTCTAAGTTGTACGCCGTAACGACCAATGTTCCACAATGCCGGCTTAAGTGGTTCACGAATTGAAACTACCGTATATACAGGCGAACGTTTGCATACATACTTATCGATGGGGACGTAGTCATAAAGCGGCTTGTCAACAAAAATTCGTTCAAGCACGTAAAAATGAATTTTTATGTCGATACTAGTTAGTAAGCGTTGCAAAGCATGTGGGCTTGCATATGCTCTAAAGTTAGATCAAATTGCAAACTGTTGAGAAATGATGAGATAAAACGTTGAGCGTTGTGAGGTGCAACAGAAAATTATGTTGAGGGTGCACCATTGTAGTATAACGATAGTTGTCGTGAACAGGCGCATCGCAGTGTGCTGATGCTCTCAGCGAGTTTTGCTGCTGCTGCTGCTGATGATGATGATGCTGCTGCTACTTGCTGTGCGCTGTTTGCTTGTTGGTTGGTTGGATGGCGAGGTGAACGTGAATCGCAATTGCAGCACAGCGATGGCCGTTTAATGCTTTTCGGCTGCCACTTCGACTCCTTGCTTCGTTTACAAATTCGCAAGAGCATAGCGTTAATACAATTTGCTATGATATTTTGATTGTTGCACGTTTTAGATGCTGTTCGTCGTTAGCTTCTGCTTGCAATAGACGTTCGCCTTGATTCATCCATCTTAGAAATTCTTTAGTGCTTTTTATTTTTATGTTTGCAAACGTTTGTGTTCGTTGTATATCAATTTAACTGATAAGTCGACGATATAGTGGACGAAACACTTTATTACCATAAGTGCAAGTATCCTCGTATAACGATGCTTATTCGAGTAAAGAACGTATAAAACGCATCAAAAGTTCACATGAAATACACAGGAAGTGGGGGGAAATAACAGTTAAAGAAAAGAGAGACAAGGAAATACGCTAATTTCAGTGTCATCATGACCCGTCACAATATATAGACTTTTTTGGTGCAGAAAATAAACATAAAGGTTGCATGACAATTAAGAGTTGATATCTGTACCAGTGCTTTTATAGTCATAAATAATGACAAGTTAACAACAGGTATTATTTATGGTAGGCTTTTTATTAAAATTTATAGATCTTAGGTAGTATATGACTTTAACGTTTGATGTGCATTTGTTTATTTATTTTTTGCTTCTGATTAATACGTAATGAATGTGAGCAATTCTATGGACATGGTTTCTATCTGTTTCATTCTTAGTTCTGTTAAATTTGAGATTATTTCTTTTTGCATGATGATTCTAATACATGACGCTATGTTTTCACGGTGCAGTTCAGTTAATAGTATTAAAGTAATATTGTTTGATAGTTGGGGCACATATCGATCGAACTGATTTGATCAATATCGATCGAACTGACTTGATCGACATTCGAAAAATGGTGACCACAAAAATGTGCATATTTGTTTAGATGAATTTTGATTAGTAATACAAATCTGTTACTTTTTTAGGAATATCAATCAAATTGTGTGCATCATACGCAGCTAATAAAGCAAATTTATACGCTGCAGAGAAACAACCGTAAACAGAAGAAGCACTTGTCTTTTAGCGTCAAATTTTTTTTGACATTTTTTTGTGATAACCTATCTCAAACGGCTGTTCGTTATCAGCGGTTAATGAACATTTTCTCAGCCCCTAACTTGAAATTTCAAAATTCTCAGTCCCAGTATTAATTACTGTAGTTTTAATTGTTTTCTCTAAAAAACTTTTCTACGCTTTGATGAAATATTTTTTTGTACTGTTATCAAAATTTATCAGAAATGTTTTCCGATGGTGTTCTCGTAGCATAGAATGCGATTATTTGATTGGATAGCTATATGTACTGTGGTACTACTAAACAAATTGCTTAATTAGCTAACAAAAAGTTTATAAATTAGCTTAGTTTACAAATTAGTTTATAAATTAGCTAACAATTAACAATAAGTTTATAAATTAGCTTAATTTGTAATTTAGTTTATAAATTAGCTAACAATTAACAATAAGTTTACAAATTAGCTAACAATTAACAATAAGTTTATAAATTAGCTAACAATTAACAATAAGTTTATAAATTAGCTAACAGTTAACAATTAGTTTATAAATTAGCTAACAATTAACAATAAGTTTATAAATTAGCTAACATTTGTGTTACGTTCGAGAAAATGTAATAAACGGAGCGGTATGGTTATATGAATGGGTTTTTTTGTTGCACACTTGGATCACTCTATATATTCCAGTGTTGTACAGAGTAGTAGATAATGGTTATGATCGAATGAGAGCACTCGTAAACAATACGTTGTTGATAGCAAAAGCCAAAAAAAAAACGTATGCAATTTATAACGGTTTATGGCGTTGTACTCTTGTTCCCAGTAACTTATTCGGTTCCCCGTATCGCTGTAAAACTGACAATTCCCGAACTTAACAAATATCACTATTTATAGATTATGGTAGCTTTTATTTTTTAGAGAAATCAAGGCTAACTATAATGAATCAACCCAATTGGACATGCAATGGTTTTCTCTGCTGTTCCATTTCAACTATTTCTAGCTTGAAAATGTGATATTCTAATAAAGCATTGAACAATTTCATAATTGCTAAGTACAAATTTTATTCATTGTTCAATCGTGCAATCAATTTCTTTACTTCAGTTAAACAATTGAACTGAAAGTAGAAATGCACTGAATTGTTCTACGCTTTTCAAATTGATATCTCATCTAAAGCATGCAAAGCTAATCAGGATAGTTAAACCCGTCGATGTTGTTTTATAAATATTTTGCGGAATATATGAAATGGTATATTTGTTGTCAAATTTCTACATTGATGGGTGTTTTTGCTGCTTTCTGCAGTTATTGTAGGGTTTTGATCTCTTGAATTTAATGCTCTCACGTTTTTAATCGATTGTCGGTTTGCTCACTTTTTATGCACTTTGGCAAACTTGCTGTTTGTAAAGTGTATCATGGCACATTAACCTCTTCATATGCATATATACATATATGTCTGCCTGCCTAATATTTTTTAGCTTTGGAATGATTGAAGATAGGATTATGAAATTTGGATGTGTAGTGGACACCTTGCTCTGACCTGTCGTGTTCAGTTTCAAACCACTTCATCCATTCCGAAGGGCGCAAAGGGAATTAATTATATCTACTGAAATAAGGGAAAAGTTTTAGCGGATTTTGCGATCGGTCGACTTGAACAAAATGCATTAGGTGGGCCGCATAGAATGAGCAGTCCGACGTAATGATAGAATCGCTGCTGAATGCCCTTTAAGTGCCATTATTAGCCAAGCCGTTTTTGCAAAACGTACAGAATATGAATCATCCATTAATGATTCAGATTGTGTTCCTTGCGCAATTTCTATCCATTTTGGCTTTTTTTTTTAATTTAGCTGCATAATAAATGATAAAAATAATCCTTTGATGCTATCATGCCAAAATATAGTTGATGAAGCGAATGGCTGAGTGTTAGGTTGCCTTACGAAACGAAGAACATTCATATACGGCGATAGCGCTAAGCACCAAAATGTTATGAAGTGTTTTCTTGTTTGTTTAATCCGAACCATAGCACAACGGTTGCAACCGTTCGCTTCACCAACTGTATTCTGCATTCTACTGTGCAGTTATGTGATCTTTAAAGTAAATGACCGACGATATTAGCCTACGAAGGTGTTTAGTTTTACGATACAATGCATACTGAAAGGATTTTAATTCATTTTTCGTTTTACTAACACTAGTGGACGCTGAATGATTGAGTGGAAGAGAAAAAAAAGGTAATGCAAAAGTAGATGCTTTGCAGAAGTAAATGCTTTACAAAAGCAGTTGCTTTGCAAAGGTAGATGCTTTACAAAAGCAGGTGCTTTGCAAAAGTAGATGCTTTGCAAAAGTAGTGCTTTGCAAAAGTAGATGCTTTGCAAAAGCGGATGCTTTGCAAAAGTAGATGCTTTTTTACGACTATTCAATCGTCCAATCAGCCATTTTGTTGTTGACTGATCGGGCGATTGAATTCATTAATAAGTTTAGTGATACGCCTATGAAATGTGTCATACGAAAATAATTTAATGAGCGTTGTGATCTTACGTTGTGATCTTAGACGGTCAACATTGAGATGAAAACCTATACTCTGTTCATTTCGAAAAGAAAAGCAGCTCGTTCTTGAAATGTTTGACCGAGGGTGTTTGCTTGTTGTACATGTTGTACGAGTTGTTGCATTATGGAAGCAATTGATTATGATCTTCACAAGCTCTGCCTGAGATACCCGAAAAAAAATTAGTTTGGGAATTTTTAGTTGTGACTTAATTAGAATCGCTCATTGCTTGTGACTTAATAAGAAGTAGAAAAACGTAATGCGCATTTAGACGTTTCAAAATGACTTAATTTAAATGGAACTAAGTAACATCACAAACGGCCGAAAATATTTTGCTCGCCGTTTTCGTTTGGCTTTTTCAAACGAGACTGAAATACTTCCAGTTCATTTCATCTCATTTAGCAAGTAGCTTGATCAATAAAGTTAAAGTAGCACTTTTATAAACAGTTGGTTCATGCTTTAGAAAATTTATTTTTAAAAAATTTCTTAAAAATTTTTTCCAATCCGAAAAAAAGGCAAATAAAAACGACTAAGACAAAACTTAGTGATAAAAATTTCTTTTATTACTGAAAGAAATGACAAGTCTAATGAATTATTTCTTATGGTTTTTTAAAAAAATTTCCCTCATAAAATTGGCTGAACGATCGCTTAATTTCACTGCGCTTTTCTTGCCATCTCACTATTACTTTAATTTATCTTCGTTAAACTGCTTTGCACAACGATCATCGTTGTTTTATTTGTTCATCGCTTTATCGACTAAAAAATTAGAATCATTTGTTCTTCGTTGTTCTTTGATAGCAATTTCTTATCAACCTTTAAAAACAAGTCTTAGTCGTTTTTAATTGCCTTTTTTTCGGATTGGAAAAAATTATAGTTAAAAAATGGCGCATGCAATAGTGCATAAATTTACACTAATTTTTGCTGTATTTTCTATAGAAATCCAGTGAACGTTTGTCATTGAGTCTCCTTATCATATTTATTGTTTGCAGATTCTGAAGCAGCATTTATTTGATTTGATTTAATCGGATTTGATTTGATCGGATTTTATTTGATCGATATTGTTACCATAATCTTCAATGATTGTCAACATTTCTTATATATGCGCTCTTTTGTCGTGTATTGAATCGTTGGCGCGAATATGCAATTTGAATATATTAAAAATCGCCATATTTGTTTAATTGAGGTGGTCACAACATAACGAAATGATTGAATTTAATAAGTTGCAGGAAAAAAAATGACCGAAGCCTGGGTAACTCTTGCGACAACTGACGGATATGCGGTAGGCGCTCTTGTGCTTGCGCAATCACTTAAGGCATCAATGACGACCAAGAAGCTGCATTGCATGGTGACCACCGC
Organism: Toxocara canis; assembly: GCA_000803305.1. Taxonomy (NCBI): domain Eukaryota; kingdom Metazoa; phylum Nematoda; class Chromadorea; order Rhabditida; family Toxocaridae; genus Toxocara; species Toxocara canis. Next base: position 154,529 of record JPKZ01001655.1, read on the forward strand.
TGTCTCGCAGCCATTGCTGTTAGTCGTGCTTTAACTTACTTGAAATTTCTTAGACGGTAAGATAGTATGCTTCCATAAAATATATTATTAACATTACTGATAAGCGCCAGTTGCATAGTAATTTTTTATATTACCATCATACGCCTTATACAACAGAAGGGTTACTTTATAAAAGGACGACCGCTGTATCAACGGTACTTTTTTAGTGATTACTTAATCAGAGTCTCAAAAAGTAACACTGGGGTAATGAATGCCTTTTTTTTCAAATAATAATTAAGCGGGACTGTACAGGAGATGTAGAAGATTATCATTTTGGTTTATGCACAACAGAAAAGAGATATAGGGAAGTAGTGTAGACCAGTGTTGTTTCGGCAACCAACGATAGCTTTGAGCGAACACAAATTCCGGAGCTAATCGATATCCGGCTGGGCAAATATATATAGCTAGGGGCCCTAAAGGTGCAGATTTTCGTACGAATTTCATTGGCTTGACGATTTTGAGCGAGCATATCATTAATCTTTTTTTTTAAACGGCAAAATCAAGAGCAATTTCTATTGGCTATTCATTCGATGATAACTTTACCGATAATTTTAAAAAAACTTTACTGATAATTTTAAGAAAACTTTAACGATAATTTTTAAAAAATGCATGAATTTCTCAAAAGTATGTCCACTTTACAGAGAGGAACTAAGAGCAGTATACGACGCGGTTACAACGGTGAATGTATTCGATAGTGGCGACTCAGTGAACCTCGGTTTGATTGGACGTCCCGATCTAGGCGTTACTTTCACAAAGATACACTGTTGGAGGCTTACACAGTACACCAAATGCGTCTTTCTTGATGCTGATTGTCTGGTGGGAATTTTTAAGTTTCGCTTACTGAAATTCACAATTGCACTTTATTGTTGTTGTTTGAAAAAGGATCTTCTTCTTTTGAATCATTTCGCTTCACAAATTTTTTTATTACTGTAACTTCTCTCCGTTTTTAGCATTTCTTCCTTTTGCCTTATTGAAGGGGATCATGCAAAATAGTTTTTATGATCTTTTTTATGAAAAGCATATTTTACATGTTTACGAGGGTCTCATTAAAATTCGAAAAGTAGCTTTCCTGCGTTTACAAAACGAAAGCGAAATGGAAATTTTTATTGGGACCCGTTTACATATAGTCTCAAAAGTGATGGATTAGTTTTTCTCTTGGAGTCACGTATTCCCGAATTTCTTGTGAACACTATCTTTTAAATATACAAAATGGTTTAGTACTTCGCCTCCTAGGCTTTGCAAGTCAGCGTTCAATTTGCTTACCCTTCTACACCTCTTAAGTCATCTTTCCTGTACTTTGCTAAGGAAACCTGAACTATAGTTGGCGTACGTATGCTGATTTAACTCAGTTTGGTGCATAAAAATGAATTCCGGAAAGGTGCCGCTCGTGAAAGACGATTTTTTAGGTGTTACAAAACTCCGATGAGCTTTTCGAACGTCCCGAGTTTTCAGCTGCTGCAGATATCGGATGGCCGGATTGTTTCAATTCGGGTGTATTCGTCTTTGTTCCTTCGGAGTACACCTATGGCGAAATTCTTAGGTTCGCCCTCGAGCATGGGTCGTTTGATGGTTTGTTTTTCGACCATACATGCATGCACAAAACTGACCTAGAATGTTGTTCGAATGGCGTATTTTTGAAGGCAATTGATTTTGCAGAACAACGTTTATGCCCCGTCGGAGATCTTCCTAATGTATATGTTGCTAACTGATTATGCCTTCAGCAAGTGCAATATATTGATAACGCTGATGAATAGCTGATAATAATTGCAGCACACGAGCTTTCTCTCGAGGTTCCAAAAATAACGTCATCATAAGCAGTCGTTTATCATCACGATTAGGTTCAAAAATCAAAATGGATAAACGTTTTTCTTATAGTTGAGCCATTTATCAAATGTTTTAATCTCTCACTGCTAGCCAAAGGACACATCTGGTAACACCGCAATATCGCAAACGATTGATCTTTAATCTAAGAGCAGCTCGAAAAAATAAATGCTGCACATTTTAATGGTGCTGCAATAGTTTCGCTTATGATCTGTGATATTTAAGCAGTTATCGGAGTTGAAAATTTCTAAATTTGACGAATGTAAATTGTTGCGAATTGGACACCGCTATCTCCAAGCGTTTTTATTCTCGATGACGGCGCTAGGTCATGTTTACTGAACCGTTTTGCTAACTGAATGGCACTTTCTTCATGACTTTTCGTACAGTTGAGTGAACAAGTCCTGTACAAGAGAAGGTATTACCAATGTTGAGGCTGAATTATGTTGTTAAAGTTTGATGCATTCTCCTTTCGTTTTATTTCCCACAAAATTACACAATAGAAACCGATATGAATTCAGTGTGATCAATGACTATTGATAAAATTTATATTGCCTTTTTATGTGTGCATCTGAAGAAGAAACAATAAATGTGCAAAAGTGGTCAACATTTAATTTATGAGGTCTTCTTATTAAAGGTGGCGATCAAGGACTGCTAAATATGTTCTATAGCGATTGGAGAGATAAACCACCTCAGTATCGTTTACCGTTCATCTATAATATGACTTCTGGAGCTATTTACACTTATGCTGCAGCATACAAACGATTTGGTGCACAGGTTATTCATTTATTCATTGTTTATGTTGTTTTATTTTTTTGTAATTCCTCTTACAGTTATCGCCATTATGGCTGATGCTATGAAGCGTGAAGAGAGTCAGCGAAATACAAACTTTCCTATAGTATGAGAGGCAAAAATTTTTCTTTTTCAACTTAACCAACAAATCGGAACTTTTGCTAGTGAGATTTACACAATTTTCTAAGCTTGTTGAATGTGCTGAAAAGCTGGACCATATAATTATAATATTTGTATATTTACCCTTCTATGGAACGTAATGGTTTTGCCCAATATCGATTGTGCAGTTGTTATTCGCTGATTTAAATTTTGTTTTCATTCTTTTTTTTGATTAATAACTGAGTTGTGGTAAGTTTACATAGCTTAATGATATTTCGACACAAAGGTTATATAATTCTATATGTATAAGGTAGGTAAAACTTTATGAGAAGTCCTCTACTTTTAGTTTTAGCTTTCTTGTGCTAATTAGACCATTCTAGCGACACATGAGGACACCGTTCTTTTTTCGCATTTCTCCGCTCCACGTTGAACTGGGGAGTGTTATTTTTTATGCCTTTGATCCGAATATTCGGTGGACGCTGAGTTCTGGATTTTTTCATCCACCTTATAAATTATATAACGTATACGATTCTGTACTTTATTTTTCGTGTTCTTCGTGCTATCTAGTTTACCATATGGAATACCTCTTTTGGATTTCAGGTGAAGATCGTGCACTTTTTGGGCGTAGTGAAGCCATGGCAGGAGTCGGGTGGTCACCACATTTCAGAGCACCTCGCCTATTGGTGGTCGTTGTTTTCGACACGCGTCGCGCCCAATCTACCTTCATCACACGTGAGTAGTTGGTCGTGCTCGATGCCTCTGTGCACACTGCCTTCCTCTTCCTCTAGAAGTGTGCGTGATCTTGAGGTCGGATTAAGCTTTTCGAGCAGTTGTCCCCTAGTGGTCGAGGAGGTGGTGCACCTTGGCAAGCACGGGCTCGTCGACTGTGTGCCTAATGCACCTGCAGCCTCGGAGGCTCCGTCAGCTGTCGAAGCGCCGGACGATGCCACGGATGTAGAAGTGAACGCTGACACGGCTGTACAGGATGTAGATGAAAAGCCCCCCGAAAAGGCGGTTTCGGAAAGAAACGAAGGCGTCTCAGCTGTGAAGGATGAGGATGAAAAGCCGCCGCCCGAAAATGCGGTTTTGGAAAGTAACGAAGGCAACGTCTTTTGTGTGAAGGATGGGGATGAAAAACTGCAATCCGAGGAGGTGATTGTGCAAGGGAAAGATGATGAAGAGGTGGAACAACAGCAGTCATCGAAAGAGTCCATATCGGAGGGAAGGACACCAGTTGCAAGAGGCTCAAGCTTACCGCCGAACATTACGGGTCGTCCGAATGGTTCATGCATGCGCGTTTTCCGTTGCATTCCACCAGTCTATCAGACGTGGACTCCGCTCCGCTTCCTTCCCAAACATCTCGCCAATCAAATGGCCGCTTTTTCGCCAGTGAGTACCCCTCGATCTCTTTCTTTGCACTATCTTTCATCCCTATCGTTTTGTTTTCCTCGTTCTGCTCCCAGAACCGTAACATCCTTCATGCGGTCACCTTCCTCTTTTTTCGGCTGGTCCTTTGTGCGGCTAATTTCACACGAGCATTTCTTTATATCGGTGCGAGCGTTTGAAGTATTCTAGTTTATACACCAAAAAAACGCGTATATTGTTCATACTTTTTTGGTTTGAAAAATGAAAATAATATCACTGAAATAAAGAGGTGTTTCGTAATGGTCGATGGATATTGATGCGGTTTACTTATTGGCTTCTTTTTGGCAGCTAATTATATTAACAGCAATCGGGCGCAACAATTCTAACATTGGCTTTTAACCATCAAACAGCATTTTTTTATCGTTCACTTCTTATAAGGCTACTATGCAATCGCTGTAAAAATTACTGTCATAATATATTCCCTCTTTAATAATGTAGGAGAAAATGGTGATAGGCGAGAATGGAGGGTTGCAGCGTCGCGGTTCCCACGTTGCATGGATAAGGCATGAAAGTAATGTTATGAACACGGCTCAATAGGAGCCATAAAGTTGGTGTGTTTTATTTGGAGTAGATCGTTCGTTGTGTGAGCACCGATTTGCAACAAAGTATTATGCGCTCTCATCACATTGTGCCTCAATTGTAATTGTCATGCGAGAATAATTTTGATCATTGCAGAACGTATTGATTGGATCGTTTATTGATAACGATTAAAAAAGAAAGAATTTTTCAAGAGTTTATTAAATAGCTTAAAATCACTTATGGAATCCGTTGCTCATACTTTAAAGCTGATCCTATCGAACACTTTCTCCTTCCCATAACGAAACGAAGAGTTTTACAAAGTTTTGTTAAAATGATAAACAAATCGATAAAACTTTAACGTTTAACATTTATTGCTGTTCGGTGTAAATGGTCTTTGCACGAATATAATCTTTATTTAGCGTACCATCGTTTCGATCCATTGATTTATTGATAATATTCGTGGATTTGTCGTGACTAACAGCATGTTTCATTAAGGGTTCAATATCACTGACCGCATCCGGTGCTCTCATCACTTCCACTATGGTGAGCAATTTTTTTTTACAGCGATAAATAACTCTTAGAGACCTATGTTTTTGAGCTCAAATTAAAATACGTCCCCGATACCATTTCTTAGCAATGCTGAGTCATGATACGCACTTTGGAAACATTAAGCCACATTTTTGCGAATTTCTTCAGCGATTCAAAAACTCGTTTAAATACCTTTATTATAGAGAGGCTTTTTCTAATACATTTTCTCATATTTTTTATTTCAACTTGAAATTAGAAGACACCAAATATGGAATAATTTGGTTTTTATGTTTCCTTTTCCCGTAACTGTTTGTGAAGAAATGGTTGTCAACAATTACTAACAGAGTAAGCGCTTGAACGAATAGATTGTTTTGTTCGTTCTTAATTGTATTGTTCTGTCTTACTAACGGTGATTTTTTTTCCGCAGGAAGCGCCTACATAGGAAGCAGTTGAACTCGGTTCGTTTGGGCATTAGGCAATGTGTGGTAAATACTGATAGGACTTTTGTGCTAGAAAAAACCCAAATACGACCAGAAATTAAAATTAGTCTATCGGGAAGGCCAGATAATGCATTAAGAGAGGACCTTCACCCTCCCTCCTCCCCCACCACCTTGGTGATAGCACCCCAGTTAAGGTTTAGCTGGTCTTACCGATGGACTAATTTTAATTTCAGGTCATTTTCGGGTTTTTTCTGGATCAACAAACAATCGAGATCCGCATAAAATTAGGTAACCGTAGATTAGCTTTTATGAGCTTCTAGTTCGAATAAAGCAAAAAGAAATGGCGGACACTATTCGTTGACCATCAGAACATACCATATTGGTGACAAACGGACATTGGCTTTTCGCCGTGCAGTACGTCTGATAAGCGCGGTACTGTGCGATGAAGGAAGTGAGGCTTCGTATAATGCTGCAACTATCTCTCAGTCTGCATCGATGTTTCCGTGTATGGCTGTTGGTTGGTTAATTGGATGGAACGATGTCACGAAAATGAGGAAGACGGTTGTTCTCATTGATAATACAACCTTATCAAAGGAGACACCCCTGAAAGGGGGTCCTCCCGTGCATGTTACTTTTATACTTGTATCCTTATTCATCCAATTCCATTCGGTTTGGGCTAATAATATCTTGATTTTTTTTCTTTTCATTTTTACACTTTACGGTAATGTTGTATAGCATAATTGTACTTTACAATGCTTGGATAGCAACATCGACATAGTTGTGGTTCGTTCACTTATATTTATACTATTAACGTTTATATAAGTATACAAGCTTGCTTCAAAACCAACCGGTGCAGAAATAAGTATCAAGTTGAATGATATATGCGTTACGTAAAATTGGTTGTTCGTTAAAGTTATCTTTAAAGTAAAGTTAAAATAAGTGAATATTAAGCTGACCTTCTCATTTGTCACAAATATGTCATTTGTCACAAATGTCAGTCATTTCGCCGTATTACAGTGCCAAAAATCGTTTCGAATTTCAGTGAGCCTTTATAACTAAAATGATGACCATTAATGAGTTTTTTTTCTGCATAGGAATGCTAGTTCGTTCGTTTTATAAATGTCCGAATAATCGTTAAGCTGACCTTTTCATTTGTCACAAATGTGTCATTTGTCACAAATGTGTCATTTGTCACAAATGTCAGTCATTTCGCCGTATTACAGTGCCAAAAATCGTTTCGAATTTCAGTGAGCCTTTATAACTAAAATGATGACCATTAATGAGTTTTTTTTCTGCATAGGAATGCTAGTTCGTTCGTTTTATAAATGTCCGAATAATCCTTCGTAATATATTAACGAATTTTTAAGCTGCTCTAACTGAAGCTAAAGATTTTGCTTTTGATTGTAGTTTCAATTCAATTTTCTTATTTGCTTATTTGACGTTAAAGGAACGTTCTGCTTTGACAACGGACGAAAAAAAGAGAAAAGTTAATTAACAAAGTTTTGAATAAAATATCTGAATATGTATAATTTCCCCTTTATGCGTTACGCTTCATTTAAAAGTTAACGTTATGAGTTTTTACGAATGAAAACTTTGAATGGTTCACTTCTGATTATACGTAATATTAACCGAATACAATAACAGCACCGTGTAATAGTCAGTGAGCAGCTCGTCGAAACTCTGGATGAATGAGTGACCGTATTGCCTCTTCTTATATATGTACGATTCGAATTTCTCTAGCGCCATTAAGACGCGTCTTATATTTTGCCAAAGATTACATTACTTTTATGATGAACTTTACGCCCGCTATTCACGCATATCAGAAACTCGAACTGGAATACCTTCAAAATACGACAACGTATTGATTTCTTGCGTCACATTTTCGCTGAATCTGATAAACTGTAGGGCATTATTAGTGTGAGCAAAAATGATGTAGGTGAAATTGGAGCCATTTTGCAAATTGCAGTGCGAATCAATCAATCAATATACGTCTCTATGATCGTCTACGTATGTCTGTCAGTCATTGTTAGCTACTGAACCCGAAAAATTATTTCTGAAAAGAAACCTTCTGTGTGTATGGCAAATAGGATGTTTGCTTATTTGTTTTTGTATAACTATAATTTGTTCGAGAGCATAAAGAATGAGGAAATTAAATGAATAAGGTATTTTAAAAAGTCATTATCGACTTTGCAAAAACATTTACGTAGTAAAATAGTTTGCTAAAAATTTACTATTATTGAAGGTGCCCGGAGCGCAAACTGACGAAGAATCAGGGCCAACAGATGAAGAACGAATGAAAGCATGGGAAATCGGTCATCCCGACTATCTTGGCAGAGATGCGTTCGCAAATATTCAAAAGGCTATTGATGAAGCTCTCCACCATTAGATTCCTCAACAATCGTTTATTTACCATATCTTTTCGTTGAATATTATTTCATCATTGTCGTGCTGCTTGCCTTACAATTGACTCTTTACCATCGTACAAAAATAAATTAAAAAATCTTTTCGGCAACAACACGATAATAAAAATTTAAAAAAAAAAAAATAGTTTTATGCGTTCGTTAATGCTCAAACAATGAATGTTTTATGACGTGTGCGTTAATACAATTTTGTGTTATGCGCCCTACATTGTGTATTATAAACGATATTTTCATATGATACATAAAAGTCGTATTGTTTCATTGATGCTGTGGTGCTCATTCATTTTTATATACGGCAACAACACGATAATAAAAATTTTTAAAAAAAAATAGTTTTATGCGTTCGTTAATGCTCAAACAATGAATGTTTTATGACGAGTGCGTTAATACAATTTTGTGTTATGCGCCCTACATTGTGTATTATAAACGATATTTTCATATGACACATAAAAGTCGTATTGTTTCATTGATGCTGTGGTGCTCATTCATTTTTATATACGTTTTTTTTTTTTATCAATAGTGTTTTTGTTCTGCCTAGATTATCGCATAAACTTTCCTCCGTTTTTGTTTTAAATAATTATTTTTAATTATTTTTAATTGTTTTTGATTTAGACCTTCCACATTTCCTAGCAGCAAGCTGATTGAGCAGAATATTTGTTCAGAACTTAGTTTCCACTGGAATAAATAGGTGGAAACTTGAGGTGACAAAGATTCGGAGAACTCGACATATTGTAGGCGATTGCGTGAAAGCGATGATGGCACAGCCATAGTGACTGTCAGCTTATCGCTGTGGGACGTATACAGTTTCGACAAACCTAAATCGTTGCATATAATCGTTTATTGTTGCGCAGTCGTTGTAGTTCAACGCCGTTTCGATCACACAAACAGCCCCGCTTTGATCCTCCTCTCATTCATAGCTTATTGGGTAACGATCCATAGATTGTAGATTTTCGGCGGGGCGATCCGCAATACTAGAGGAGATTACTGAAAATTACTGAAACTCATGCGAACGAGCTCAGAGTGTTCTTGAAATAAAAAAGAAAACGTTGTTTAAAATGTAAAATTAATGAAATCTCCGATCATTCTAATTTTTTTCCATTTTTTCCATTTCCATTTTTTCCATTTTCCACTTAACATTTTCGACAAATTGCACGATTTGATATCCTATGAAAGAATAAACTTCAAATATTTCAGTCATCGTTTTCGTAGAATTTTGTAGAAATATTTTTCAAACGTATGCATCAAATAACTCAATTGATAGAAATGTCTTTTTTTTGTCATAATTGGAAAAAAGTTGGAGGATTTCTATGAAGGTGCTAGTTCGTGAAGAGTTTAACGAAGTGAAATGTCAAGAAAACGGATCTGCTAAACAATGAACGAGAAAGTAATGAACAGAACAAACAAATAGTTTTGCGCGTTTACAAAGAGAAACAACTAAGTAATAGGCAAACTGACGGATTACCTTATCTGCTCACGACAAGTAGAAGTAATTTATTATTACTTGATTGGAAGAAATACAGATTAGGCGAAGCCGATTTTGAATGCAATATTCCTCAGAGAACGTGAGAGAATGAAAAGAATTTGATAAAGAGTAGAGGAATCAAAAATAATGATAACCAACGTCCTATTCGAATTGTAGCGCATTGCTCGCACCAAATTCTTCATTGCTATAAATTTCATAGCATTTCGACGTTTTAAATTTTTGTCTTCAATGTTTCTTGAGCACGAAGAAGTATGCTGCTTCTAGAAAGGTTCCAAAAAGGGCAATTTCTTGTCCTACTTTAAAAAAAAAGTCCGTTGGCGTATTCGTACTTTCCCCTGTAATCGATAACGATTACCAAAAGATGACGCCCTTGCGTAAGCATATGAAGATAACTTCTGGTTTGACCTATACAGAATCGCCCCAAGTATAACGCGCTGGGCATTGATGGTCCGATTCTAATGCATGCACTGCATCTTTCACCACCTCTTAAATATCGAAGGTTTTTCTTTAGTGGTCAGTGATTCAACCAAAGTGCCTACCATATGCTTTCAATATGGGATGGCTAAATTACGCTTTTAACGACGATCACACTAACCGTTAAGGTATCACTAACGTCAATGATAGTATATATTTATAGATCTATGACTAACAAGCACACTTTTACTGTAGATTACCTCCATAGGTCGATTAGATAGCGGTTAAGGTTGCGATTCACTGTGTTTACCTATGCATCTTCTTAGTAGATCTTGTCAAGCAAATTTCATTGCACGTCGTTCTCATTTATGCACCTGCTTGCTGGTAGCATGACAATACTTTAAGATAGCAAATTCTGAAATGGAGGCAGGAATGATGGACGTCGTAAACGTCAAGAAAAAAGATTAGCAAAAGAAGGAGAAGATTTTCCATTCAACGCAGGCGAAGAAAAAAAACCTACGAGCAAATCTACTCGATTCGATCATAATTTGATTTATGTTAACTATATATCTTGTTATTCGAGGAGATCAGATCACGGTAAATGACCATTCCAATAAATCGTAAGTTCAATTCGTTCAAAAAGTGTTTCGGTCTTTTTTTTTTTGATAACAAAAAATTCATACGAATGTACATTTGCGAAATTTTTCGTTCATATAGTTGGTTAAAGCTGTTCGTTGTGAGTGATGTTTGATAGGTTGAATGCTTCGCGTAGTTTTTCAAAGCTTTTTCTAAAGAAGTCGAACATGTTTGCCGATTAGTTAGTTTCCCTTTGTCTAGCCTCATATTCGAAATCTCTAATAAGAGGGACGTTATGTAGTTCTGTAGTTCGTTGTTTGCATGTTTTATGAGTTCGCAGGTGCTAGCATAGTTATCAGCATAGATTAACTGTATGGGTGCTTATCATTTTTGATAGCAATATCCCCGTTCCCAAGAGTAGCAGATCTATTCCCCGAGATTTTTCTTAATGGTAATAATGAGCATATCAAATTCTTCCCTCTTTTGCATGGTTTAGACTCGGAGTTCACTGAACGCTTCATTATTGTTCTTAAGTAGGAAAACATAATTTCAGTCCCCTTACGGTCAGCGATGGTACTCAATGGCCTATAGTTTATCCTATCTATACCAAACGTTTGATACGGCATAATACTCGTGCTTGTAAGGCTCTTGCCTCGACTCAATATCAACTCAATATAAAAGAATTGCCAAGCACTTGCGAAAAGTTTTGGTTCATTCCCACAAATGCCTCGACTGTAACACTCTCTTGCAAGTAACCGATAGGCATCTACCACTTTGTAAAAAAAAGGCTAAAAGCTAGTAGTTATTCCAATTGTCCTCTCAAACTCTACAACGGCACTCAAACGAGTGACAATTTATTTAAAGCTGTCACCTTCGCCCGCATTTCTTCGTCCGATTTCTTTGCTTTGCCTAACTCTGATCACCCAGATATAACCAATACGACTAGCTGAACAATACGCAACATTTAACATAACGTCTCGGAGATTTTCAAAAAGCTGCAATCACTACATTTCAAGAGTGCTTCGATCCATGAGTTCGTTCCTTACTTTTCTTAAATCCATGGCTTTCCGTAAAGCACGAACTGTTACGAACTTTGGCGAATCTCTTGATTCTGGTGACCTACCCCTT
>JPKZ01001655.1:166289-180245 GCA_000803305.1 Toxocara canis
ATCTATCCATAATTAGAGCTTCTGATTCTATTTCTGTTCGATTTTTCACGAAGAAACTCGGATTATAATAGGACTTGTCAAACCATTTGCGACATACGATTAAACGTCTTAGAGGTCTTCGAAAAGTCGCGATTACTTTTACGAATGCCTCGTTTATAGGTGATAAACTCCTCTGCTGGACTGCTTCGTTTATCAGCGAAAGATTATGGCTAAGATTGAAATCACCTACTGGGATGAGATGATCGCCTACAGTGAGATCCCTTAAGAGAGCGAGCTTATTGAACACTTTACTTTCTCTTTCATGTATCAGTGATCCCTGGTTGCCTTTTCAAAGGCGTCCAGATTAAGCTAAATGCTGATGATCTGAAGTTATACGCTGACTATTCAGTTTTCGTTGTAATCGCATCGCCGTTTGCTCTGTATAATGATTCAGGTTTTATGTGTTGGGGAGATGACATCATCCTCTTTCGAAGGTGTTCGTAATCGAAGCGTTTTTAATGACTTTAAGTTATCATTTAAGTACCGCATCACCAAGTGTCACATCATTTAAGTCCCACTATCTATTTAGCCTATCGCAGACGTCATCATCTCCTTCATTCCCTCAAGTCCACTGCTATTCGCGTTTATAGATCTATTTGCCCGTTCCTTGAATGCGCCTCTGAGGTACAGCACTCGTGTTTCGAAAGAAGATTGCGTTCGTATTGAGAAGGATGAACGATTTTCCTACTGGAATCGCCTCAAGAAAAATGCTATTTTAAAAAAAAGGTGTAATACTGTGAGCGTTTTAAACTAATGGGTCATATTTTACACAACCTTGTTCAGATTCATGCACAAAGATCCATCTCAATTCTTTACTTTTTTCATACAAGAGCTTAGACATAACTTCCAATTATGAAAACAACCTCTGAACAGTGTCACTCAAGACGGTTTGGCAGACCGTTAAATAAACGGTGAAATTTTTTACTCCTCTGTTTCAAAAGGTGATTTGGTAGATTACCACCTTCCTGGCTAGTGCCGAACAGCCTTATCTCATTTAATTGTAACTGACTCACAACCTTTCATGCCCCCTGAGTATATCCCCCTTTTTTACCTTGTTTTGCTTCTGCTATTTACTTTCAGGCATTTTTGGTTTTTATTTCTTCGCTTTTCTTCTATGTTCTATAACAACATGTGTCATCGTTTAGTTCTCAAACATTTGTGACTTCCCGTTCATTTCCTACAAATAAACTGGTATAAGTAATCATTTAAGTGCATGTGTCATTATAGACTGCCAGCATAAGTTGCGCGTTAACCTGTATAAGGTTGTGGTGCCATGAAACCAACCGTATAAGGTGTTGACGCATCTATGTTTTAGCTTATTTGCACTGTTATGTTTGAGGAAACGTTAAGGGTCCAAGTGCGAATAACAAGTGCTATTACAACAATTTTTGAATTGCGGTGAACAGCATGGTCATTTACAACATAGCGACAAGTGTAGTAAATAGCAATGGAGTGTGTTGTCGCCTTGTAGCAACGTATGCCATGGGCTGGATGAAGAGAATAACGTGATGCGTAAAGAAAGCGGGGGAACGAGGGGAAGGAAGATGTGCACAGATAAGCGGAGGTGAACGCAATACAGACGCACACAGACACAGACCAGGCCATACTGTTCGTGTGCATCCTGCACGAGAAGGCAACGACGATGAGTGACACCAAAGCATCGCGCACACTACTCGAAATGCAACTGCGGCGTGTGCTTGTCACGGTCGACGCAGCTATTTGTTGCCTTTTAGGTGTGGCACTGTTCTTCGCCCCCGGCCCGATCGGAGATCTCATTTTTGTAAGTTACTTTCTAAGTTGCAAGTAGTGAGGCTTGATCGTAAGTGCAAAAGTTGTGCAGTGATTTCATGAACCTGTGCTGCGATTCAGTTTTTTTTTTTCTCAGCTTACTGTTTGTCGTTTTTGGTATATTCAGAATGGATTAGATAGGCTGGGTAACTTATTTAACCGAAATCGATGGTGTATTGTTATGTCATTACAAAGTTGGGAAAAGTAACCCCGAGGGGAATTTCTCAAAACCATTTGAGCTAAGCACGAACGTTCTAACGCTATAAGAGACTTTCTGGAATTTTTGTGATTTGTTCAAAGTTTTATTGAGGCTGCCTTCTCTTGTCTCTTTTTCGTTCTCGCGAAATTTCTTTTTGATTGTTCCAATCACTGGTCGGAGCATTTGTTGGTTCGATCATTTGTTGGCTTAGTATCTAAATTCAAGCCACAAATTTCCCACAACTTTTGGAACTTATTTGTCAGTTTAGCTAGCTAGCACTTCATCACATTTCCAATTGGAATAACATTGAAAATATGACCGAAAGGCGAATTTAGTAATAAGGAACACATTGGCATTGGTTGTGATATTTATGCCGATAAAAATGCGAGAACGAGCCGTCCATACAAAACACCATTACGATGGTCTATCGGCCAACCTTGACCTCTCTTTAGACGTTTTTCGCGTTTATTTTACGTTCCACTATGTTTCCCCATTCAATTGCTTCTACAATTGTGTCACACTTCAAAATGGCAAATGGAAATTGTGAACACTCATTTATTTCAGTGATGCCAAAATGCATTTTTTTTCGCAACAATTGGCTAAATTTATCATGTCGCATTAATACTTGTAACGAAAGTTGTAAAAGTAGATCGTCGAAGTTGGAGAGAATGCAATCTTTTTTAATTGCACATTTAGCAATCGCTTAACAAACATTAACTCTTCTTTCATCTCAGTCCGATATATCTATCACTCGATCACATATTTCCCTTAAATTGAGCGTTTAGCGATCTACATTTCTTTTATGCCTAGATGAATATCACACAATTATTTAAAGCGTTATTGCATATGTTTAGGTTCACTGGAGTGTATTTTCATGCTTCGAATAGACATCCTGAACCATCCATGCGATCGGCTTTAATGGATTTACGCTCTCTATAAAACTGCATACATTTTACTATGAACCGTTTGTCAGTAATTTGTTATGATTTGTCGTCAATAAGAAGAAAATGCGAATTTTCGGACCATAAATTAAGATGTATTGACAAGGACGCTTTCAAGTAAATTTTGTTTATCAACGAAAAGTACAAGATCGACGTGGCGATATTCATTCCAACTAAAACTAGTTTCTCTTGCAATTTCTACGTCTTCCGCTTCATCCTTCCACCCCCCCCCCCCCCCCCCCCCCCCTCTCTCTTTTTTTCTTTCTGTTTATCAACGAAAAGTACAAGATCGACGTGGCGATATTCATTCCAACTAAAACTAGTTTCTCTTGCAATTTCTACGTCTTCCGCTTCATCCTTCCACCCCCCCCCCCTCCTCCACCCTCTCTCTCTTTTTCTCTCTCTCTCTCCCTCTCTTTCTCTCTCTCTCCTGATAAAGAACGCCCATTAAAGCGATAACATTTCGTTTCCAAAAAAAAGAAATCCAATTTTTTTTTCGTTTTTCTTATGTCAACCACAAGTTATACTTCGCTCGTAGTTCTTTTTCGCGATCCAGTTATATACACGAACGACGGCCTGTACGTTTGTTGCAGACGCAAATTTTTTGATCGTTAATACGATGAAGGCTGAGGTCTCGAACTTGTTCCGTTTTTTTTCACACTGAATGCGAAACAGTTGTAAGAATTGAGTAGTTTCACGAAAAACCAAATTTTTTCCTACTCGGCGGACTGGCTTCGTTTTAGTGAAATGTTTTGAAGTGAACATTTTTTTTTTCGAAAACTCTTTTTGATTCACTTCTAAAAGTGCGGAATTTTGAAAGTGAAAATTGACATTCACATTGTCTACACTTTTTTTTTCTTCAGACGAAACATTCTTTTTGATTTTGCGATGAAACGTTGATTTGTTTTGTGTAATAGTATTATCGCTTTTAAAATCTTAAACAAAACTGTTCGTTTGATAATCACTGATGCGATCATTTGAAGTATATTATCAGTCAGTAAGTACACAATCATTAAGTGATGCTCACTGCAAAAATATCCAAAATTTTTCAATATTGTTTCACATGTTGATATTTATAGTTGCAAATGAAAGATAGAAACGTTAATATCTTCAACGCATAAATATGCGGCTATTATTTCATTGCTGTTATTTGAAGAACAAAAGTGTTCATAAAAATATGACATGTTTGTCATTTCATTCCGCTTTAAACGCATCCTACTTATACTGAGCAATCATCAATTATAGTAAGTAATCATTGGTTTTTTTTTTCGCTTCCACATAATTATTAGCTGAAAATATTGTTTGCATTTATATGTAGAGTCCATTTCCACCTTGTTTAGACTCTTTTATAACAACTTGTGGCTTAGTGACCTAAAGGAGCATGCAGGCTTTGGCATTCCAAAAAAAATGCTATCCTCTTGAGCGATAAGGTTACTAACTATTGCGGACGCATTGCCGAGAAGGTGGGCGACCTTGAGCTGCAGCTCTGGTTGACCATAAAATTTTCACTCATCACCCACCAACTTTTTTTTTTCCTTAACTCGCTAATCTGGAGAAATAAAAGATTCCTCTCCGTTACGCTATCCTTTAAAGCTTTTCTTAGAAAATGGATTCCACTAATTTTGGTCACAAGATTGGTCTCTTTGCAAGTTGGACTCTTCACCGAAACATTGCCAATGTCTTCAAGATTATCCTTCTTATTGCCACTAATGCATAGGATGAGCGATTGGATTTTCAAATATAGAATATTAATGCTCAATAGTAGTATTACAATTTGATAACATTACTATTGTTCCATATGATTTATTACAGAATCGGAGCACAGATGGAATCCATTGGCATTTGTTGCGTTGTGTCGGTGGGCAACTGTTAGGAGGCGCATTTGTTCTTCACAAACTCGGTTACTCCTCACCTGAATTTGCTTCATCATGCTACTTACTTCGATTTTTGGTAAGTAAAACTAATGATGAAATTGAATGTTCAAAACTCATTATGTTCTTATAGTTAGCTATCTTTTCGAATCGTCTATATATTCACATATCTTGTTGGCAGCTTCATTCGATGTGGAAAAGGAATCGGTAGTCTACTAACAAGTAATATTGTGTTGGTAGCGCAAGTATCTATCACCGATAATTTCTTTCCAAGTGTTCTCTCACGTATCAATTTCGACATAAATGTTGAATTTTTGAAACAGATTTCGCGTCGGTATTGTGATTCAAGAAATGGAACTGATACTCAGTTAGTCAACATGCTGCTACTCGTCCAGTACAGTTCGTTGGACTCGTTTGATGGAAATGAAAATACTGATAACATATAAAGCGATTTTTGAATATCGCAATGAGTTGCTGCATTCCGTTGAGAGGAGTTCGTAAGATAACGATAAGATTTCCGAACTGTTGAGAGAGATTGACTACTAAAGAAAAACACCAATTGGATTAAGCGTTTTAAGTCACCGTTGGCATGGATGGTGGCATCTTTCAACAATATGCGATCAACTGCCGCGCCTAGAACTCCAGATCTATGGAGAACTTAGAGAGGCGTCTAATTTATCTACTCATATAAGACGTTCTATAATTAGGTTAAAGGCATTGTGCACATCACGTAGACCGCTGTAGCTTTAGAAAAAGACTATGGAAAAACGATAGCCATGATTCGTTTTAGTGTGGCATGTTTACAAAATGTTTCCCTCGAGTTTTTAAGAATGATAAAAGATCACTTTCAGAATTTTCGTTAAAATGTCACATCAAATTATCTTCTGTGAAATTCAGTAATGCCAATTAAAGGCCATTCAAAAACACAGCAACCCAACTTCTCGTCCAGATCGTTCAGCTTCGTCCATTTTTCTCAAACAGACCGACCACTTTCGCAATTTGTGAATCACTGAGCATGTCAAAAGGCTTCTTTGTTGTTGTACATCAATTAACATCACTCTGGAAAAGGGCCTACATAATATCATCGTCACTCAAAGAAACCTCCTGCAAGTGACGTAAGAAGTTTCAGACTGATCCATAAGTATCACGTCGTCGGTCTGCAAGGTATTTGAATGCACAATGGATGACGCCCTACTGTGATTCTTTTTTTTCTATGACCTTATAATTCCATCGCAGTGCGGTTTTCTTCCCGGGCATTCTACCATGCCAGAGCTTCTCTCTTCTATGAACGATTGGTTGGATTGGAGCGTTTGAAACAAACATTCAAACTCACGTTATTTGCCTTGACCACGTGGAGGCATTCGGAAAAGTTTGCCATAAAAAGCCTCCGTTTAAACTTGAAAAAAGTAGTGAATCTCAGCGTCTTTTTTTTAAATGGATTAGATCTCTTCTTAAAGACGGCTTTTTCGAGGTCAGAAACAGACTTACTTCACCGTCAGGTAGCCGTGCTGTCAAAGACAGTGTTCGACAATGAGCATGCGCTACTATGGCATCTAATCTTCCTTACTTGTATATAATTTTTATACGTCTTTATTTCACCGCTCTAGAACAGTTGTCTTTATTCCCATGCAACTAAACAATCTACTGTTACTAATTATTCCTTTTAATTATTGATTGAAAATCTTCAAATATGAAAACATTGACATTTGATTACTAAATGATTGCTCGTTTTCAGGATAGGTGTTCAAATATCCTTTTTTTTTGCTGTTGAAGAAATTCTATTATTTTCTTCAAATTTCTGAACTCTATGGACCTTATTGGTTTCAATTTTTTCATCATCTAAAAAACATGGACTCCACAAGAGTGAATGTTTGGTGTTGTACTCATCGAATGCAAAGAAAAATCGTTCTTCCCTGAATGTACAAAAAACAAGTGAGAATGGGTGCCAAGGACGCCGAGTGCGCCTTCGCAACTAACTAATCTCACGAAATGGTCTCACGAAATGCTCGCAAATAAAGAAAATTTTATTTTGTTCCGAATTACAGCTTTACATTTCTTCGATGAATGATTCGCAACTCAACGGACCAATCAGGTTGAATGTGCAGTATGAAAGGCGAAAGTGCGTGCAAACATTTTGCTCATTTTTTGCTACCGCAACTGCCGAATGTACAATCGGATTGCGAGAACTGCGCATCTGTCTCCTCCTCCATAATTACGCACTCCATAATTACATCTCCGAGTATTGGCATCCTAGTGCTGTTATGGTCTCATATTACTGTTTTTTAAACCAACAATAACGACATATAAGTTCAAAAAAGCGCAAGATGAAGTTATGACATGAAAGATGGTAGGTCGCTGTCGATGCGTTAAGGAGGTGAGGAGAGGGGTGGGTGAGGTTAATTTTAGTAAGAAGTAAAACTGGAATGTTCAGAGGGCTGTATGAATTGAAGGGCTATATGAGTTCATGGAGTTATGATGGGTAGTAGCGGAAAATTAGTGACTGGCATTTCGGTTATTACCCTCTGCGGAAATGATTGTATTGGCCTGCATGACGCAACAATTTAATAATTTTTCTCTTTACTAATAGAGATGTAGTTTTGCTGGTAGATTTGCTAAGCTTTTTATCTACAGAAGTCATTTGATTTCCACATAAGCTTATATAATTTGAATAAAAGATGATTATAGCTAAAGATCATTCACAGCGATCATTGCGACCAGAAGAAGTATGCGAAATTACGCCTATACCTCTTTGTACCACCAACAATGTAATGGTGTACAAACATATCAAATAAATGCACTGAAGAATTAATCATAACTCTGAAATTTCGATTTACTCCGCTTAGCGCCATCTACCTTTTGGTCAAACAGCAGCATTGAAGAGGGCAACTGCCGGAGGCGCAGTAAATCGCGTATCGATGCGATCCGAGCCACTTGAAATGAACAGAATTTGTTTTCCCATTGTTCTTTCGACAACAACGAAATGATGTGAAATATTGAGTATGACTGCTTGTTGGTTGTAGGTGATACCTACCGAATTTCATCGTCCTAGCTTCCACGCTTTTCTATGTTGAGACTGTCGAACAGAAAGGCAAACAGATAGACAAACGCAAGCATAAGAACATGTACGACATCGTCTTGACATGCATTGAAAATAAAGATTTTTGAAGTAAAAGTCGGTTTGATGGTGCCGGCTGATGATGCATTTTTAAGAATTTTATCTGAACTTTTGTTTTTGGTGTTTATGGACGCTTGAATATTTGCTTGTACAATCTGGAGCATTGCTTCGCAATAAATTAATGACTTGAGATTAAAGTGATAAAGCAGAATAAGAAAAAATGCGATCCCACAAAAAAAGATTCGTTCTTCAATGAATTTGTGGGTGATAGCAATTGGTGATAATTTTTTCGAGGATCAAATGATAAAATTCAATTAACGGCCCATTAATGACCAATTAATTTTAATATTAGCAAACCATGAACTGGGTCTATGCACCTTATGGCTCAAGCTGTAAAAAGACGAAATTTTTTTTGCACTTAATAAATTATTTAAATCATACCACTATTTTTCAGGGTGCTGCTCTATCGCTTCTGTTGCTTTACAATAGTTCGTCGATGACCCCCGATCTCATTCCCGCACAGGTAAAATCTTGTTAACACAATTCCATGTCGTTCATAGAAAATTTTTTAATTCACAAATGTAACAACAAAGGCTGTCTACAAGGTCAGATGCAACTTTATTGATTCCCGTCATCAATGCACCTAACAACCATGTTTTACGACTGAGCGCCGTTGCATCTTCCATGATGGTTGTTACTAATTTTGGATCGCATCTTAGTCAACCTCATAGCATTCCCGCTGGCGAAGCAGTTGGGAGGAGAACCGCGTATCAGGTTCGCATATCAGGCGAAGGCTTTACCGCTTAGCTACTACCCATTCCCCCCTCCCCCCGCGAGGATTTTATGTTTGAAAAATTTTAAAAAGCTTGTAATATGACTATAAATTTCAACTGTGTAATCATCCTCTTTTTCACTGATGCATTTTTGCGGTTAAATTATTGCAGTGGACCGATATCTTAAGGAAACTTCGACGTGATGGGAATTACTCACGCAACGGAGAAATTTTTGACTTTTTTAAAGCACTTATAAATGTTAATGTTCTGCGTGATGATTGCATAGCCTAAGGCGTTCAATAGCTGACACCACCATCTTAGATATGCAATTCAGTCTGACCATTTGTTAAAGGATGAGTGTGCACTAGAATTCAGGTTGGATTGGAAATATGACACGCAATACTTTTTGGTTTTTGTTAGCGCTAAGCGCAATTTTATGTTTTGCAGTATATACGAATAGCGAAATGGTGGTGCTTCATATCTGTAATCGTATACTTTCTGATGCAAACCATATCCGGTTGGCCTCTCTGTAGATGGTTCAATGTGGCATCACCGTTCGCTAATTCGCTTTATCAACTCGATTCGATAGCATCGATTGCTATCGGATCCGCATGGATCGCATTCCCAAAATGGTTACTTCATCGGCAGGTTTTTGCTTTAGCAATCTCATCTTCGATACTTTAATGTTTTTCATACAATTTATAATTGATTTATTGATTGACTTCGTGGGACGATCTTCGAAAATAATTATAATTTCAGCGGAACAATGGACATATTTTAAAAAGAATATTTCTTTCTGTAGTTGCATGATCAATAAGCGATAATAAGTTATAGGTGTAGAAAAGCGGCACTTAACAAACAATCATCGCTGCACTTTTTGAAATATTCTATTTCAAATTTTTCAATGTATATGGTTAATTGCATAGATCAGCATTACGCGTTCAGCTTTCACTCAGTCATACTAGCGTATTTTCTTTCGAGAATGTCTTCTTTCATCTGTTGTCATATTGCAACGTTTTATGACATTTTTTCGCAAGCATAATTTCCCGTGATTTTTCCCAATTTTTTTCCCAATTTTTTTAATTATTAGAGTTAGCCGTCATATTTACTGTAAAAGTTAATATTAATTTGTTGTAAAATTGAATGTTGTAAGCATTGTAAAAGCTACTAATAGTTCCCGAGTATTTCATCATCTGTCAATGTTTCATATGTTGCTACCTTTGCAGGTAAATGTTGAAATGGATGAATCACATGAACTCTGTGGTCGGCTTATGGGTGCGTATTTCATTACTGGCTATTTGGTGAGCACTCATGCAGTTCACTGGAAAGAGGATTATCAGCGTGCTATCGCTGTCGACACACGTGCTGTGGTAAGAATTTTAAAACGGTGAAATTGATGAGTTTAAAGTGATCAATCGGATTACCGAGCATCTGATACGCCCGATGAATCCATGGTTTAGTCAAAATTCATCCGGTAGGTCATTAATTTGGCCGCAGGGCTAATCGATATATGCCAGAAACCTAGCATTAGTATTCTACATTTGTGATTTGCATCAACTAAAGCTGAGTTGCGCAGCCAGCAGCTATACAGTATCATCATCAGCTTATCAGAGCCTTCGAAATGTTCGAAACACAGCTAAAAAAAGTTTTTCTTAAATTTCACTAAAAGGTATAAAATCCACTCCAAGTTTAGTAATGAATTTTTCTAGGTCCATCTTTTTTCACCGTATAAATGCATGATTACTTGTTGCAGTTGCTAAGAATACTTGCGACTACTCTTTAGTTATGCTAAAATTTATCAGCGTTTTAAACTGTAATTACTATTTACTATTCCTGTGATGATGTATTAACAAATATTATTTTATTTATCTAACACATGAAGTTCTGGCTTTCTCTGCGGTATTCATGGAAAATAGAAAATCTTGAATTCCTGAAAAAAAAAACTCCTCCTCCTCATCACATCTGAAAAAAAAAAAGGTCTCCAATTTGTATTGTCCGTAATATGGCAATATTCCTACCTATTAATTCATAATTTAAATGATTTTATTTCTCGTATTGGATGTTTCCAATTGAGAACTGATAAAATACAAATTACACATCAATTACATTAAATTGTCGAACTGATAATTGTTGTGTATGCTTTAGGATTTCCTATCACACGACGTCCAAAAGATGCCACTATTTGATAAACTTGTACTGCCTTAACTTGATTTCTTATGATTGCAACTTTTGACAATTACGATTCCATTCAGCAATACTAATAAGATCTTGCTGATTCGACTAGACGTCTAATAGAATGACTTGAAAACCCTATGCTGGTGCATTCGATTCCCTCGAGTCCATTACCATACATTCTTTTTTTTGCTAATCACATGCTGCCATATTTAATTTCTCATGCTAATAGAATTTTGAATTTGTATTCCTGGACGACAGTTTTATGCATACACAAATGCCGTAAATGTTCGGAAATCAACAGAATGGCTTACAAAACGCATTAGTTTGGAAATGTGCATATTATAGAAGCGGATGGCAGTGTTTAAATTTCGATACTTCCCAAAGACGGCGAATTACGCAGAATTATTGGCTTATTTTTGAGGTTTACTAGTATTTTCCTTCACCAAACATTTTTTAGTATTTCAAAAGCTTGCCATTGCTAGTATTACTAGTATTTACTGGTAATTTTTAGTATGTTTACTAGCATTTCATAATTTGAAACAAAGTAATGAAGGATTTAATTGCATTAAATCTCTTGCAATTTTTATTGTAAATGAGATAAAATAACCCGTCGATTTTTACCTACATTTGCATAACATCAAATCGGTACTATAACCTTTGCACTTCATGTCCATTCTATTCTAGTCATCGCACTTTAAAACAGTCTTAATAATTACATAAAAGTGAGCTTCATTAAGTGTTTATAGTAACTTCCAGATATGCATATCGATACTAATGGCACAAGTGTGGTCACAATATGCGTACAGGGAGCATTGGGGAGGAGGTCACTGGATCGGTATATCGTTGTTTTCGTCGTGGACGATCATCTGCCTTCTCTATCGTGCATATCTAACACTGAACAACAGACAAGATCGCCGTCACGTCAAAACGAAATGATTCGTTCTCTTCGACTATCTCAGTCAACTCACAAATCTCTATTCTTACGGGTCCAACCCGTCGTCGCTACAAAAATCACTTAGCGTACAACTTTTTTTTAATGTTTCCGATGACTTCTAATAAAAGATTTCGAAGCTTTTTCTATTTCTGTTGTACTGTTTCGTCTTTTACTTAATTAACGATTGATTATTTTCCCGAAACAAAACTGTAAGTAGCTATATTTAAAGTAAGCAGAAAACAGTTACATCAATCAGTCAGCTAAATGAAACATTTTTGTTTTCAGATTTTTTAGTGGATTACATTTTCGTTTGCGAAGTATTTTATAGACGAATATATCTGCAAGAAGAGATCCCAACCATTTATGCAAACGCATGAAGCGTTGACCCTAAAAAAATTATGAGCTGGCCTTAAAAATTGTTTCTTTTTTTTTTCGAGGCTGTCATCCTTCCAATAAAAACAATTGCCAACGGCATTTTTATTTCGGTTATGCAGATTTTTTAAAAATTAAATCAGCTTCGAGTAGATTAGCTAGATCTCTTGAGTATTGGCGAATGTCGTCTAAGAAAAGTCTTTATACTTAAAGTGGCAGAACGCCTTACTGCATAAATTTTTATGAGTAAAATCAGTCAACAATCATCGTTGAGTTTTTTTTTTCGAAATAATAGATATAGAGATCATTTCATTTAGAAAAATACAAAAATAGACCAAAACAATCGTATGGAAAATTTCCTTTGTTGTTTTTGACATTCATTTCAGATGTGGGAATACTTTAGAGAGTTATATAGCAAAAGTAAGCGTAAGTAATTTCACATTAAACAATATCTAACTGACATGAAAAGAGTGAACTAGTCAAAGAATCATCTCGTTATAGCACAATGCAATAAGAAAAAAGCTGCTATACGTCGATAAAAATTTGCATACTTTAAAATGGTCTCACCGCGAAAAGTGTTCGATACATTTTTTTTCTAGCGCATTGCAAACAAGTTATTCATTTATATTCACATATTCAATGTTGAAATAATGTTACGACAAACAAGACAGTCTTTTGGCGACTAATGATGCTTCTTTTTCTTCAACCAACAATTCCATTAAACCGTTTCGAGAAAGTTAATCGGTTAGCAAACTTAAATCGAAAACAAATATTTGAAAATTGAATAAAAAACCTCGAAAATTTGCATATTATTTAAAGAAACAGTTTTTAAAAACACTTCACGGAATACGAATATCACTAGTTGTGTCATTTTGGTTCAATATTGTAAGAAAATTTGATCACATAGACGGCAAACACATCAAACGGTTGCAAAATTGTAATTTTGCTGCTATATCGAACAAAAAAAAAGTACGGGTAAGACTCTAATTGCTCTATAGTTAGAAAAGAAGATTGAGTCTACTGAAAATTTAAGCTATTTGAACATTATGTTTTAAATGTTTTAAAAAATCTGGCGACCGTTTTGTTTAAAAAAATTTTTTTTAAAAACCTAAAATTGAACGAAAAGCACTGTTTAGGATTTTGAAGACCGTTTTGGTCTACATTTTAAAAAAATTGAAAAATTCACATACACTGATTCGAACGATTATCATAATTCATCCGCCGATTAGATAAGATGCACACATTTATTCCAACCATCATTTTATAATAATTTTACTTGCGTTAAGGTGGACTTGGCTGTTTTTCGAGTCGAAAGTCTCATCAATCGGAAAGGTTAAGCAACAATACACACTTAAGATATCATCCGCTGATAACGATCTTAATTCTCGAATATTAATATCACAACGAACGGAATGTTGGCCATGAAAAAAGTAGGCGATATGGAATGCATGCAATCACTGAAATTGGCACAAAAAAATCCGGTCATATTTGGAACTCATTCATAATGACGAATGAGCATCGTCCGATCGGTTTCATCCCTTTTATGAGCTTAATCCATTTGATCGATATTTACGTGATGCTAATCGCAATACAACAATCTAAGCTGTTTATCAGTGGAAAAATATTTTTTGATTTGTGCATTTCAATTTGGTATGCTCAGCGAAACAGACTAAAAACGGTTCAAATATTTTCGCCTTCCCATTCCCAAAATTTGTATGTCGAATTAAAAGATAAAGATAGAAAATATTA
>JPKZ01001655.1:180873-195571 GCA_000803305.1 Toxocara canis
ATCTTCAGTTTAGCGTAAGAAATTCGAAGGCAAGATGAAAAGCTTTCATCGATTGTACAATATACACATAGAATGTCTGAAAAAAAAAAGGTTCTCATCGGAAGGAAACTAGCGGGCAGCGATCAACAAATACTTCACAATGCAAATAGGCACCGAAAGAGAAGAAGTGAAAATAAAAAGACTTAAATCAAATAAAACGAATAATAAAACATAACAATAAAATCATTGTCATCGTTGACATATTTTGAGCATCACAAGCATTAGATGACATTAGAGAAGCAACAAAATTTCGCACGGAATTCATCAACGAAAATTCGGATGATACTGTTGACTTAGTTGTTGGCATTACTGGTAACGTAATGGGCGGAAAAGTTGTTGGCAATTCATCGACTGCCTCAATAAGATCGTCCAAATCGTCGACAAATGTCGTTCGCCTCAACGTAGTTGTTCTAAGCGTTATTGTTGTCGTTGTTATTGTGGACGTTGTGGGTACTAATGATGGCGTTTTATGTTTCTTACCAAAATGTGATAACTTCCAACGACATTGTTGAGGGATTCGTCGTGGAGCCGCATAAACATTGAGTAGTTGATGATGAGTTTCACTAAGCATATCATCGACTGCTTTCCAGAACTGAAATGTACAGCATCTCATTGCGAGTTAAAGCCATAGTAAATTGAAGATGTTAGATGTTGTGCCACATACGTAATCATAGTTCTCTTTGATGAGGCGAACGAGAACGAAGTGCTCCTCTCATTTAATCAAAGGTTTATTCGTGAACTGTTGAACATCAACGAAAAACAACATAAATAAAACGGATTGTCGAAAAAAAGCATACATCCATAAAGAATGTGACAGAAGGTAAGAAAGGCAACAGGATATAAATCAATCGATACTTAATGTAGAACTGAATTTGATAGTACTTGAAAGGGAATCTCAGTAAAGTATTCTCTAATATATTCAACAAACATGACGATCTTCTATGGTGATCTGTATGATCTGTTTGCGATTCTATCGCTCAATTAGAATAGAAATTAACTGAAACCTACAAACACACTTATTCGACTTAAACCTATGAAGTATAAAATATTCTAATTTCATTTCCGTCGAGATGAGAAACTGAATAAAAACCTCATCAATTTTTTATAAATGAGACGATTAGGTTATGAACACATTGAAGCAAAACCGTAAAGTTTTAGCATTTAATGAATATATAAAATTTCAGGATACTAGCTAACAAGTGTACGCAGTTTTAAACAACAAAATATTGGCTTTGAGAAATCGCTTCCAATTCCTTCAGTATGATAAATTAAAACTTTCTCTTACTGAGAATTTTGAAAACCAAATCTAACCTGGCTTACCAAAATAATGCACAACAAATACCTAACTTAGAATATCAATATTTCTGGTGAGGAATGAACGCATAAATAATTAGGTTAGGCCCCTTTAGCATGATCATGAACTGATCATGAACCTCCTTTAGCATGATCAGCAAATCGATCGGACGTACGTGCAGAAGTGTAAAATTTCTTTTACAACAAAAATTCAAGAGATCATGAACTGATACAATCGTTTAAACGTCTCGTTGATCGTCAAGCATTGCAAAACACAATCGAATAGATCGAAGAGATACACAGACTGCTATACGAAAATCTATTCGATTATGTTTGAAGTTACAATACGCATACGACAATGTGGACGTATATCATCGCAAAACAATTGATTTCAATTGATTGATCGATTTTTCATTTGAATTTGTTTAAAATTACTTTCTGCGACTTTTTTGGGATTTCATACTCACTCAGCTATACATCAACTAAGAGGCATTCATTTTGAAATTAAAATTTACCTTATAGGCAGCCGATGAACAATTTGACGGTACTTGTAGGTAGCAAGTGCGATATTTTAATAGTTTCCTAAACGGAAATATTTTAATCCAACAATGGAAACAAATAATTTTTCAGTGAAAATTTCGGAAAACGTCGAATAAAATTGAAATTATTTCAGTATGATCAAGCATTCACTAAAAATGAAATTTTTGTTCCCTTCTTATTATCTCCTTAACGACGATGAGAAATCGCCATCTCAGATTTAGAATACCATTGGTACGAATGTGTTTTAAATGAACTCATTAAGCAGTCACTGAAAAATTTAATAAATTATGATTTCAGCTTAATAATCAACGCTCTGTTTCCGCTGTAATAAATCAGCACATCTTAATTGATATTCGTCGAGAATTTGAATTTAATGCTTTTTGTTTTCAGCGAATTTTTCAAGCAGAATGTGATAGGGCATTGGAATATAAAAAGTAATATATATACCTTTCTATATATATATATATATATATATTTATAAAATTCGAGTCGAATCTTTTATTTAGTCGATAGGTAAAGACTACCTTTACGACAATTCTCAGACCGGTTCATTTATATATGAAAATTCACATCCTTTTAAAGGTAGTAAAAATTTGCTTGTCTTGTAAAATGCACGCAAATTTTTGAAAAAAAAAAACGGATTTTTAGTAGAAGCAAAAAACCAAACAACTTCTGAATGACGCCGAAGTAAAGCAAGCATTATAAGCTGAGCTCATCGATAGTTTGCTTTAATTAATATAGCTATGAATGCGCAAATGTCTTACAAGAAAAGGCCATTTTAAGCTAAGCTTACATGTTCGCCATAAGAAAGTTCATTATTTTTACCTGCAGAATGATTTAAGTGAAATCGAAACAGGTAGTTGTAGCAATCCACATCGGGAACGAACTTTTTCTTGATGATTTTGTTGGCATTGTACATAATCTGTGAAATCTGCAAATATTTCAATAGCGATAAAACTCATGGAACGAAGTAAATCGAATTGTCATCAAGAGCCATCTGATATCGGGAACATAAGGCGAATTTCATTTGCAGATACCTTTGAGGTACGATAACATATAACGTTGGTATAGGAGACACAAAGTAAGTATGTGCTCTTCGCGTTTATGATTCGCTATGATTCTACGCATTCTTATATCCGTTTAGCCATTTAGAGAAACACTACATTTCATATACAACTACTATGGATTGTAGTAGGGGAAAATTGATGCGATCAACAATGGCAACGTTGAATTCGTGTAATGCTAAGGTCGAATTACATACTTGGCAAAACATTAAAATGGAGCATCCTGTATCGTAAACGCTTAAGCTAACGCTTTCGACTCGTCCACAAACTTAAAAGCAAAACGTTGTTCATTGTGCTTCCTCACTACAATAAATATGCTACAATTAATGCCCTCAGTTTATGATATATTGCTTATACAAGAAGGGTAAAAAGTTTTTTCAGCAAGTGTGACACTCCCTATTCTTTGGCATTATAAAACAATTTGCTTCATCAAGGCATAAAATGATCCCTTTTTCCCAATTTTCCCAATTCCCTATTTTCCCTATCATCTATATCTTTTTCATTATGCCATTTCTTCCTTAAATGAATATCGCTTTTTTTTGAATATATGGAAAAGTTGGAATGCAAAGCTTCGTTTAACTATAGTTTTTCTCTTTCAGCATAATATTTTCAGTCTTTCACTTACAGCTGTAAAAAACGTTTTCATCAAAATAATTATTCATTCTTTTCCCATTTCTCGTTTCAGCTATTTTTAGTTTTACTAGAAATAAATTTTAGTGTGTTTACCGAGTGAAAATGCTTTACTACTTTTCCCTTAGAACATATATATGCATTATGTAAAGTAGCTGCTAAGTATATTTGTTATGTGCAAAATTACTATATACTATGTATAGGATCGTTATGTGCTACGATGTTTAATTTTGACTTCAAAATACTCACTTGGAGTTTTCACCGCCTCACAGAGAACCGTCCAATGACGATTGCCCATCAGCCGTATCGATTTCGCTTTCGAATAATCACACCGCCGAAGGCAGTTCTCGTATCGATTCATGACACTAAACTTTTATATATTATATATATATATATAGTAATCCGATCTAAATTACAACTGAACAATCCGAGTAAAACGTCCGACTCCACTCCCTTTCTATCGAAGTGAGAGCATCACAGTCCAGCAGCCTCTGATTTGAGCAATGCGAATAGAATAGTAGACATCGACTTTGCATAACCCATTCGAAGGCATCAAGGAATAATTCGGACCTCCAGTTTACAAAAGTAGCTTAGCACAGGCGAAAAATATATACTCGGTTCTCCTTAGAACAGCGGTCACTTTGAGCAAAGCCATTCTCCAAAGAGCTGAGAACTATATAGCTTCAGGGCATTTCGATCGAGATAACACGATTGCACGTTTTCATGTACTTCACTTCAATGTTCCATCTAATTGTTTTGTGATTCACGCTTGGAAAAACGGGGATTTATTGCGCAAAATGTAGTGGTCGGGAACTTCGCCTACCATCAAAATGTCAATACCCCATCTTCTACATTTCTTTTCCGGGCATTCAGGGGAACATCCAAGAAATCGGCTCATGCAGAGCAGACTGAGCTTGGAAACACATATTTTCAAGGTTGCAGTTCAAAGATGCTGACCCCCTTCTTGAGACATCGGAGTAGAGTCTAATGTCCTCACTGCCTGTCCCTTTGATCATAGATCTTGCAATAGTCGGGGTCATCCTACCTTGGCCATAGTCGGAGTCATCCTACCTTGGCCATAGTCGGAGTCGTCGTACCTTGGCCATAGTCGGAGTCATTCTACCTTGTCGCTTTTGAACTTTTTTTGTGCTTCTACGCTTTTCAGGCCAATAAAAGCACTTCGTACCAAAGTGGCAGGTATTACTATTAAAAACGCAACCGAAAATCGGAAGTGAAACGTTACTGACATATTCGCCGTTACAACGCGACATTTCATTGCACATTTTCGCGTCCATGAGAATTCTGTCTTTTTTGGCCGGCCGAAAAGTTCTCGCATGCATGTGAATTCTGTCTTTTTTGGCCGGCCGAAAAATTCGTTACAATCGAACTTGTTGAAAAGGTAACAAGATATTGGCCGAAAGCTTATCTATCATACAAGCACGTCCAGTTCACTCGTCGTACAGCGGCACGTATGTTACGGCTCGAAGCAATGATTTCGTGAATAGGTGCAAGTAGTGGCGCTGTTGAATATTTTGGATTGCCAAGAATCGAGGTAACAGAATTGCGAAAAATAGACGCACACGTTGGCACGCAATCGTTTGTGAACGCTCCCTGATCTATATCAACATCATCACAGCAATGCTTTAAGGATTTTGAAAGTAGAAATGAATTGTGGTGAGAAGAGGTAGCGCAATTAGAAGAAAATGGCAAATAATGCAAGAAAAAACAGAGTCATAGGTTTTTTTGAAGATTTTCATGTAGATTTTTTTTCGATCAGATATGATAAAAATATCCGAGCAATTGATAAGTTTCTCTGCAAGTTTAATCTTTTTTAAACTGAAAATTAAATAAAGCTGATAAAAATCTAAGGCGTTTTTTCGCCTGCATAACAATTCTAGTCGAAATAAGCTTGCTTAAGCAACAAAAGAAACGAAAAAAAATCTAGACATTATTTGTTTTCTCTTTAAAGTTGCTACGCTCAGCAATTCACGCATCTACTTGTGAAATAGTGGACTTTGAATTTGGCTAAGCTATTTTCAGTACTGATCGAGAAACGCTGTCTTGGCTCTGGAAGGTTCCATCATTTGCTTTCAAGATGGATTAAATGCTATTTTGTGCTCAAAAATGGCACATTTGCCGCCCAACAATCTTGCATGCCACGAGAGCGAAGAAATGGCCGATTAGCGTCGTTAGTGAAGAAAGTTTCATTTAATGCTCTCCTTCATCAGCTCTTTTATATACATATCTGGGAACGTAGCCAAAAGGTTCAAATTTATATGGAACACTACACGTGTTCATCGATAATCCTTCAAGCACAATTAGTGAATTTAAACAAGCAACCAAAAGAAAACATGGATGATCTCTATAGGCGTTTTAAACTGTGCGCGTATAGCAGCGCGCTATGAGGAGTTTATGCTGAAAGGAGCCAAGTGAGCGATCGGTCGTGGGAAGAGGTAAGCCGAAAGAAATGTTGCGAAGGAAGAATTTTTTCTTACGGTCGCGGTTCAAGCCTACATTAAGTGCGAGGTAGACCAAAACGTGGAGGCAAGGAGAGGAGGGGAAAGGACGAGGAAGGTGGGACTAAGAAGTAGTCGATCTTTAAAGTGCGAGGTGGACCAAAGCGTGAAGGCAAGGAGAGGAGGGAAAAGGACGAGGAAGGTGGGGCTAAGAAGTAGTCGATCTTTAAACATTTTACAATTGAAAAATATGTTAGGTGATCGCTCATGCAGGCTCTTCGATCTTCAGCTGACGTTATTCGATAGTGGGCGTACATAGATTGGCAAAAGCTGGACAACAGTAGAAAATGAAATTCTACAAATTTTCAGTGGCAGATTTTTTCGCAATATGAGCAACAAATCAGAAGGAAAACAAACGTAATCGGCTTGCTAAAAAAACAGTCAAAAAAGTGCATTTATTGAGTGCTTCGTTTAGATCAGCTAAGAGGCCGAGTCTTTAGCCTTTTTAAGTAGGGCCCAAATTGACCAGTAATCCATTTCAAAATCCATAATATTGGGCCATTCAGCCATCCCAATGACAATAATTGTTTTTGCTTTGATTGAATTTGAACTCGTTCCATTTTTCTATCCTTTTTCTCTTTCTCTCCCTAAAGTCGTTCATAAAAATAGCTTGATCCTCGAGTCGCCGATCAATGAGGTTTTCCTATTCTCGGGCTGCGTTTCTTGTTCTGTTTTTTGGCACCGGTTTCCCTCAAATTGATCTGCTAATTTTTCATTTTGTTAGACGCGTCGAAACGGAAGTTGCGCAATTTTTTTTTCGTGAAGAAATGAAAAATAAGAATTTCCAAACTGAATTCTAACATTTGATTTTCAGAAAAGTTTACTGGTCTTCGATTCAGTGCCATTTCAAAAGCGAAAAAAAAATTGTTTTGCGGCAGCTCATAAAAGAGGTCGAATGTAGCGTTCACATCGAGCAAAGTACTTATCAAAAACAAAAACCTCTCATAAAATAAAGGAATTTTAAAACACGAACTATATGGCACACAAAATTCAGAGCACTTAACGTTTAAAAAAGATTTAAAAATTTATATATATACATATAAATAATTAAGTGTTAACTGGTCTGATATATATATATACATATATATAATATATACTAAGAATAATTTTTTAAGAAAAACCTTCCAGCCATTTTATTGCCTGCCTCAGGGTGATTGGCAATCTAATGCTAAACCTGCTTCTCTCCACTTACCGAGTGAATGTGATCTTTAAAAAAAAGGAAAGAAAAAAAAAGAGCGAAACAATACGATAAGACGTTCAAGCATGAATTCTTTGCACGGTACAGCGGTTATTTTTGCCATCGATCATCTTTATAGATGTGTTCAGACGAAGGTTGGCGTGGTTTGAGACTGCCATACGTACGGCTCAGCACACAGAGGGAAGAGACAAGCGTCTTCGATGTTCGCTTAAAGTTAGTTTTGCAAAGTGAAGGATACCGCCTCTTTTTAAAATTTTGATATGCAAATGATTGTTTTGAGGATCAAATATGCTTTCAGCATGCTGCAATTTTAAAAGCTTAAGACTTTTTTAAAACTTCCACTTTATTGAATGGCTAGGAAGACTTGTCTTGGAGAAATTTTTTGTGCGCCTAATTAATAATGCTAGCAAACGTCTGCAATTGAGCCTAAAGTGACGCTGAGTTTTTCAGAATTACTTGCTAAAAACAATGCAGCAAAGCATAACTCTTGTTTCAGACGGTTAATCCGAGCTGTTTTATTTGATACGCACACTGGTCAAAGGATTTGCTCATATGATTTAAACTGCTTTTATTTTTTTCATAATTCAACGTTCTCTTTCTCTACAAAATTTTCCATTTCACATTCAACAATATTTTAGAGATCTTTCATTTTGCGATCTCTCACATCCTTTTTTTTAAAAAAAGTTAATTAAAAGATAATCAATACTCTCTTGTTCTATATCATAAGAAAACTTATTTCCGAATACAATATTAACCGATCATTCGATGGCACGCTGACGATAACCTTCAGAAGATGAGAACGATGATGATTGATATCTTAGATATTGTTCGTGTGACTTGAGCGATATAGGAATACTTTATTCAAACGTTTCATTGCTAATGTTGTGTGACGATAATGCTAAGCAGCAAAAAAATATAGGAAAGTAATCGCGTATCGCTCGCCTCGTATCACACCATTCACGGTTTCGACTATCGTCATCTTCAGGCCTTTTTTTGCTTTTTTATGTCAGGCTTTATTGAGAAGTTAATGAATCATAGAAAAAAATATTTAGCAACTAAATTTCGTCACGATATTTGTCTCACTCTCTTGTCTCTGGAGTCGAAACTACCGGATACATGCCGACACCTACAACTGTGATATTATAAATGCGAAAGACGCTTGAAAAAATAAAGAAGAGGAATGCTCTCAAAAACAATTTATTGGCAACAGCAGTCTTCGCGTGGTCTAGTGATGTTTATTGTGCTTTAAATATAAGCAAATATAAAAATGAAATGACAAAAAGTGAATAGTTCCTGGAATTATTCCTATCGGGAAACTTTTAATTGTTTTTTGCTTCAATTAGGAGAGATCAGGCTAATTAGAAGCGGAATTTTTTCAACGGCTTTACCGTCGCTGAACGCGATTCGAACGGATATGATGCCTTAACTCTAGCTCAGTTATACTCCTTTTATTTAAAATGTTCTTGGAGCTGTTTTTAAGCAGTAAACAAATAAGCATTTTTTTCGTGCAATCGATGAGCTTAAATAGCTCACTTTTTGGAACAGGAACAGATCGGTTTATAAACAGGTACATTTCAGATAGCCATACACGAGTGTACTATGAAAATTACTTTTAACGAAGTGAACACAATGAATCATGTGTTGTGAATTCACAAATACGAATAAGCACAGTAACGATTTAACACTCACATCGATACTGTATCGTGGCCGCTAAAGGATCCGAACTTCTTCAACGATCACCAGATGTCTATTCATATTACCTTCACTCATGACCTTTAATTTTTGTACTGCGAATTCAGCATCCATTTCATAGAATGCGTTTTCACACTGGCAGCTTTAGCAATTGATCGTAAACAAACACTTAAGATGAAAATACTGGCAAACCGACAAGCATTCTGCAATAGGCGTGTTGTACTGGAAGAAAAAGTTTTTTTTAAATGTTTTTTCTACTGAAAATTCTGCCTTTGAGTGTATGAGGCAACTCTCTTACCAAAAAATCGATTCCGTATTTATATTACTTTATTATTCGCGGAGTAATAATTAAGCATACTCGTCAAAAAATGCATGCATAGAAGCTATCAGTTATGAGGTGCTTGATCAAAAGTACTTTTGTCATTTCGTTCAAAATCAATACTGTACAATCAGTGAGCCGTCCGATGGAGCGGTTAGAAATTGACTTTTTGTGAAGCGTTGCTATGATCAATGAATCGCCTATCGGCAATGGTGGCGCTGATTCGATTTTGCGCGGTCATTGTAGTTGTGAGTTAAACGAATCACCCCGCCTTTTGAAAACGCAAAATGTTGCTGCAATAGCCGCAGCACAAATTCGGAAGTGATCGTCGCTTCGTTGAAGCTGCTTCTAAGTAGCGTGATTCTTGGCTTGATTCGCTGCTAGCATTGCACACTTCCGTTACGCCGATTAACGGCTGACTCCAATGGTGTTGGAGAAGGGATTTCGTCAATGGTTTTTGTTGTTGTGTTTCGAAAACGACTGAGAATTGGCGAAAACGTTCGGCTTAGAATCATGAATCACAAACGATTCGAATGAACGTGAAGTTTGAACTTGTCTAGGCAACGAAGACGAGAAATCGAATGCTATTGAACACAATGAGTTGAAATTCATCTCTGGTTTGTTGAGTTCGTATGACCTCTAATAAAGACCACAGGGTCTATAGCGTCCTCTTCCGGGGAATGTTTAATTACATTTACTTCATAAGCCGATTGGCAGTAGTGAAGTAACAGCGTATTTTGACTCCCTATATGACTTTACATATACATATATATATGTACATTATACATATATAAATAAACTCAAGGGGTCGAAAATTCATCTAAAAATTCACACAAGGAAGCTTAATGATTTGTGGCCCGAAGGCTGAATGAAGAATACTTTAATTGAAGGATGACTTTTATCGTATTTTTTAGATCGTATTCCCGTATTTTGATCCATGCAAATCTATTTCGTTAAACATTCTGTCTAGATTAAGTTCGATCATAGCATGGGGATTGCAGATCAGGAAGAAAAACGAGAAATTTAACTGCAGGATTTATGACGTCAATGAGCGCAAAATGTTCGTTAAACTTCATTTTCTGGAGAATATGAAAAAAAAGCACAATTGCATAAGGTCACCTGTAATCTAAACGTATATCTTGGATCTATTGGTTGCAACAAATTCATCCATAAAATCCTGTTTGCTACACTCCTAGGTCCAACAAAACAGTTGTTCATTGTACTTGCAGCGCTATTTTCTCCTCTTAAGATCTGTTAATTCTACTTTTAAACTTCTAGTCTCCCTCATTTTGGCATTATTTTGTCTCTTTCTCGTTTCAACGGATCATCACAGAAGTCGGCTGTAACCATATCGAATTCGTCCTCAGAAGTCAGTCTGAGCAGAAAGTGTTTAGAATGCGTGCTTGACAAATCGCGTGATATGCGCTTTACTTAACCATGTCAACATTAACATCACGCATAAATGTTCGAAAAAAAAACAACATCCCAAAAATTAAATGAATGGTTCCCTTGTATGCGTGAATTGCAAACAACAAGGCGAAAACTGGTACAAAAATTGAATGAGCAACCGGAAAACGAGAAAATTTATGCACTAAATTCAATGAGCAGCAGCATCGGATGGCCTTTAACGAACCCAACCAACTACTCTCAAAGTACATCGGCATCACTAGCCTAAATTAACGGCTAACTAACGTTCCTTTTCGTAAACATCCTCTTTAAATCTTGTCCTCTACTAACAGCAGCAGTTCGCTAAGCCGCTCACTACCATAATCGTACTATCCAGAAAGTGTTACGAATCACAACAAGCAAATGTTAACATTACTCTACAAATTTCACTTTACAATTTGACGTTAGCGCTAACTTAATTCATAACTTAAAAACAATTTTTTATAACTTAAAATTATAAAAGTTTAAACTTATTAAAATTTATAACTTAAAAACAAAAAAAAAAACAATAAGTTATTCGCACGAAAGTTACAACATTAATATTTCACATTGTTCATTTGTCCAGATTCATCTCAACGCTCTGCACTTTACCTATTTAACGCCATCTTCATTACTTCAAATCCGATGTTTCAATCTTTTTGTGCTGCTCACCGTTCATTGTTACAACGGATTGATTTTCAACTCGACCACTTTATAATATTTCAGTTCGATCATCTTGCAATGACTTCCATTAAGAGTAAGCAATCAATTTGTTTGCAGTTAGACTTAAACAATAGATATAAGATGAAAAGGAAATATTTTTTTAATTTCAAATAATCATTTCTTCTAAACAGCATATCTTATAATTGTTGTTCATGTGAAGTTGTTCATTTCAATGTTAGAAGTGAAAAAACTTAATAAATAGAGCATGCTTTGCGAATTTTGTCGACAATTTTGAAACGATTTATAATGAACACTTTTCATTGTACAAATTTCTTATATCTGCAAATTTGCATTTGAAAAAAAAAATTGAGAAAAAAAAACAGGAATATTTAATACAGAAAGCAAACAAATAAGCAAAATAAACTACTATAGAAGTTTTAGCGCTCAACATTCGATTCGTTTTAGCGAAAATATACTTCGATAATTTATATTTATCAACGTATGTGGAAAAATAATTTTTCGATATTTCACGATGAAATTTTCCAAAAGAATTTTTCGTTGTGGATGGCAATAAGACAATTTTGAAACCGAAAAAAAAAAGCATTATGAATTGCATATTTCGAAGACATTTTTCATATCGAAAAGCGTTTTAAAATGTGAAACATTGACGAGTGAATTGTTCGATGGCAGCCGGCTGTCAACAATGACAACACAATTACGCGTTCTTTAGATTTTCGATTGACGTTTGCTTCGAAAAGAATTCACTAACGTTCATTAATATTTTAGCTTTAAACGCACAATTGACGATACTTCATAATCGATTAAGCATCTAGATGAGAAAAAGTCACTAGCGTAACGATGTTATATACTGCAGAACGAACTAGTAGTAGTGCTAGTAGTAACCAGTAATTGAAACGAATTGAAACGAATTGTTAACTAGTAATGCTAGGATGTGTAGAAAATCGCAATCATAATATTTGCAAACTGATTTCGATAAACATAGCCTATAGAGAGTGATTTCTTGTGAATTTAGGCTCTCTGGTGAACAAGAAGTAAAAAGCGGTCATAATCAGTTTGTTAGATAATGGTTATGCAAATGAGCGTTAGATGGTGGACACAAGATGGTATATATGGTTTCTAAAATCGTTTTGTGCCCTTTCAATTTTCAACACCGTTGCAACTTTAAATATCACTTTGTAAGAGATGCTTTAAGTCTGTCTAGTTCATTTCACTCCACCCTTTCCTTCCTTGCTTTTAACAGTCATAATCGGGGTTTTTTTTTCAAAAATTTTCCCATTTCTCGTATTGAAATCCAAATTCCGATCTGCGGTTTATGCAAGCTAAAATTTTCCTCGTACTGCCGAGCACAAATCAAAACTTTGGTTTCAACAACGCAAGCTGATTGCAGTTATTTCATTAACCTCCCTTTACTGCGCTATTGTTTTTCAATTGTTGGCCAATCCGAAACTTATGAGTTGTTTGCAAAAAAAACCGTTGGCTTCCGCTATGTTTACTTCAGTTTGGTTCAGATGATGTTGTTGTTTAATGACTACGATATCTGTCCGGAAAACGAAAGGTCGTGAGTTCGAGCCTCGTTTTCTGAGAATTTTTCATTCGACATCAAGGACAAATTATTTTGTTGAAGTCCCACCATGGCCTAGATTACGCTTACAACGTATCATCATCATAGCTTTGTTGGTTCTCCAGTTAAAACTACTGGACCATGTGCATGCATAGATATAATGAATTTATATATATAAATATATTCATGCAGACAAACGTACATGATTGTATAAATGTACGCATACATGCACAGATCTGACGAACACATGGTGCGCTTTCAATGCGGTGAAAAGGGCGTTAGAAAAGTTTTTTTTCTTTCTTTTTGATGCTGATTCAGATAACGTGTGAAGGAAGAAATGAACAAAGCGACAGCTCGATTAGAGTCAATGATGTTTAGTTGTGGATGCGACTTTGCCGATATCATGCCTATGAAAGAGCAAATTCGGTGACTTATTTTGTCAGAGCACATTTGAACTCAGTACAAATTAGCCATAAATAGTAAACATTATTTTTGACTGCCTGATGGACAACTCTTCCAAATTATTCGACAGAAAAGATGCATAATAACGTTTACGTATTTCCGTTTTTTCATCAAAGACGATAATTCTCGACAATTCTCAATTATTCTCAAGAAACGTTTTTTGCTCAGCTATAAAATTCATCAGGATAAATTTCTGAAGGATACGTTTACGTGTTCGAAAATATTTCAATTGCCGCCTATGAAAATACCCCACGCCCATAATCTTTTATCATTTTCATACATTACAATCTGTAAAGGCAATATGTATCTGCCGTTAATAAAAATCACTTCACAAAAGAATGGGAATAAGAATAAGAATAAGAATCATCTCAATTTAACTTCTTCGAAAGCGAGGAAAACTCGAACGTGAATTTGTGCGAAGGGAACGAAGATAGGCTGACAGAGGTTGGGTATATTGAACAGAGGAACCAGCCCTACGCCTGGATTGTTCCACCCGCCTGCATCGATGAAGTAAACAAGCCAAGGAAAGAGGGCTTCCGGCACTAGAAGTAAGCGTCATGCAGCAAATATGAACGCTTATTTGTTTTGAAAATTATCTGCAGAATTTGTTAAGGTTGAATGCGTTTCAATGAAGATAATATATTGTTGTGATATCAGCGCGAAGTAACATATTCAAATATTTTCAGAAAACATCATCAATAATTCAAAAGGCTGAGATGATAGAGTGTTTTTTTTGGCTAACGAATAACAAACAAAATTGTTAACAATATAGTAGCGCTCCGCTTTAAATTATATCGACGTAAATTACTTTCGAAGTATTTTTAATGAAAATAAAACAATTCGAAAGTCCTTTAAGAACTGTTTAAGGATGGCCCTCTTATCGAGGAAAATTGCTGAAGCGAAAAGGGACAAGTTGGTTAGGAGTGGGAGATTGCGAGCAATTGAGTATTAGAGCCTGAATTGCACACTATTGAAGAGAAACTTCGATGCCCGCCTCCACTTCCCGAATTGCTCAGGAGTGAGCGAAGAAGAACGAAGTCATCCAGTGAAATTTATATCTAAGGTTTCAGAAGTTCAAGGAACCAGCTTTTGGAAAATATCATCGATATGCTCATACCGTTTGCAATCATGACACGCTCTGGAGCGGTGAAGGAATGTGGGTTCATAATAACGAACTGATGAAGGATTATGGCAAGACGTTTTTGTGTTAGAAAGAGGAATAGCTCTGATACTGCGTCTTCCCTTCCTACCCACTTTCACTCCCCCATGATTCCC
>JPKZ01001655.1:195653-206523 GCA_000803305.1 Toxocara canis
CTTTGAAGCGCTAGGGTACCGTCCATACTAAAACAATCATATTACGAGCGTTTCCCACCGTCGCCGTCATTACTCTTTAAGGAATTTTGCCAGTGCGCGTGCTATTTTTTTTTTAAATGAACAGTTACCCTTTTCTAAGCAGCAACTCTGATATACTACGTTTATATTCATCATTTCTTTTTTGAAACGTCCTTTGAAGTGTTTCATACTACAGTATGAAACAATTGTGAATGAGCCAAGAAAGTAAAGTAAACGACAAGCAAAAACAATAATAATAGTAAAAGCAAACTGTAAGGGTAAATGTAAAAGTAGAGAGGTAAAAGTAAAAGTGAAAGTAAAAGCAAATGAAATGGCTAAAAAGTAAAAGTAAAATTAAGCGATCGAGGTCCATTTCTTCGGCTACAAAATGACTATTCATCGAATTGATGAAGAATTATGATGAGAGCGCCAACTCTCTGGTTTGAGCTTTTATTGAGTCTCACACTTAAGTTTGCAATGGTAACGGATTACGCAAAATGAACAAATATATCGACAATGTACACCATCAACGGATATAATTTCATATTATTACTGCTTGGAAATTATATAAGCACATCATTCATTATTCGCCTTTTCAAAAATATTACTGCTCTTCAAACTTTTACCTAGTCTTAAAAGGTTTTCAAAATTTAGATCGCCCAGAATTACTGCTAAGGGTTATAATTTTTCTTAGATAAAGCTTCTTTACCCAAAAACTTCCTTATTGCATAGTTTTATCTTAGCTGAAATAACGATAGCATATAGCTCATTCTGTTTGCTATCGTTAATTTCGTTGGAATGATTTTTATATCGGTATTGAAATAAGCAACCAAAGCAGACAAGATATGATCAATGAAAAATTGGAATATGGCTTTCAATGTCAACAATGAAGTCACAAAATGTGCAAAAAAAAAGGCGATATTCATCAATGCGGAATAGTTGATGCTTTGTTTAAAGTCAAAATGCAATCTCGAATTTTTGGAGATAAGTAACGACACTTTTGTAACGCTAGACAACTGTTAATATCCTTCGATAATATATCATCGGATAGAGCTCTCTCTTTTTTTTTTCGTTCAACCGAAACTTCAACATATTTTAAATCATAACAAAGCGTTTTAAAGCAAATCGAAGTCTCAGAAATGTATGTATAAGTATTAGAGTTCAATTTAATATCCAAAGGAGCATTTAAAAATATCCAAACATCGATATTAGAGTTCAATAGAGTAATGTGAAATAAATTCGAATGAATTCCATATGGAAAAGTTGTTCGCAATTGCGCAAATGTTTCTTGAATAAATAATGCAAAAAGGTTTGATTAGATGGGGTGTTAGGTAGAGATTAAAATGAAAAAGTTGATTTTTCATTACTTTTTCAATTCTTATTTTGAAAAATCAAAATGAAAATTAGAACATCTCTCAACTTCTTATTCGACGCTTATCCAAAGTTATATATTTCATTGCGATGACCATACTAAGTAGTAGATCAGTTATTGTAACCTTAAAACCCAACATTTAATATGACGCTTATTGTACTTGGGATGCATGAAATTGATGCGCCCATAACGCGTCGAATTGCTAATGAGAGTGAATTCGGAATGCGGATTTCTTAAAAACATATAATTATTAGTGGCACTACAATCGTATTAGC
The DNA here is from genome assembly GCA_000803305.1 of Toxocara canis. Lineage (NCBI taxonomy): Eukaryota > Metazoa > Nematoda > Chromadorea > Rhabditida > Toxocaridae > Toxocara > Toxocara canis. The sequence continues at coordinate 197,319 of JPKZ01001655.1, forward strand.
TATGCGATTCACGCGAATGCTTCAATGAAATTAATTTACCAAAAATTAAAATATGCAAATTTGTTATGTAAATATAAATAATTGTGTATTTTGAATATATTAAACAAATGTGACAAATACCACGAATATACAAATATGTAAGCCGCTCTCTCCTTTCCCACCCCTCCATTCAATTCATCCGCTTCCCACAACCTTCTCTCCTCTCCCCTCGACGTTGTGAATTCTTAGTTGCCAAGTGAGAAAAAAGAAGCTTAATAAATTATAAGCTATTTCTCATGTAGTTCGTCTTGGAGTATAAAATTATCCATTTCGATATTTTCTAATATATTCGATAAGAAAAATAAAAGCATTAAAAACGGAAAAATCTAATCGCACTAAACTTCTCAATAAATATTTGGATAAAAATCGTTTAAAAAACTCATTTATTTTATGATCTTTAAGTGTGTTCGCTTCAACAGTTGACAACAATTCTCAGTGTCGATTCGTCTTTAAACATTAAAAATTTTTCCACATTCTACTGGAACGAGATCAGCCAGTTAGAGAGCTGATTACTTAATTATCGAATATTCTTTCGTCAATTGTCGAAAAATTTCTCATAATTTTTCATATAAATTTTCACCTTTAGATTTAATAATATTTCACAGAAGAAAAAGTTTCGACAATTTTGGCAGCAATAAATTAATGCAATAAAATTTTCTTTTTTTAAAACAACTAACTCGGAATTATTTCATCCGAAAAAAAGTTTGAATTGCTTCAAAAATAAACATAACCATTTTTTACATTCTAGTTATTCGTTTTGAACGACAATCAATCAATTCGTCGATTCCCAACGGATCGATCGCCTATACTAACAATGAAACTCAAATCCGATAGAGGCAAATGTTTTTTTTTTCGAATTCCCAAAAGGGATTTTTGTTGAAAAAAAAAAACGAAAATGTTAAAACAGCGCTTAATCATAGCTCTCAGAGAATGCGAATTTCACAAAGATTCCTCTTCCTTTTCGTTACTTTTGAAAACGGCTATAAGCCTAATATGTGGGCGATTTTAGAAAATTTTATCGCTTTTTTTTAGATTTTANGAGCAGGAGAGGAGTGTAGCAATGATCATCTTTCTTAGCAACCTAATCATTGAGCTTATTATTAATATGCAGGTAATATTAAGAAAACAAAGCTATACAACAAATTCCGTTAATTTCTAAGGTGTGAATTAATTTCTAAATTAATTCCTAATTTCTAAATTAATTCATAATTTAGCGTTGTGTGAAACGCATAAACTCTGCGGAACGCCTTCTCGGATTACAATCAAATAGTTGACTAACCCAAATATACACCCACCATACACATCATAGAATCCTAGCCGATCAGCAAAACTTTTGCCATTATCACCTTCGATTAGGCAATTTCCCCTCATTATTCTAGAACAGTTATTTGCATTCAGAAACTCGTTTCGAGAGCAAAAATTTTTCGAGTGAAATTACTTTGAAGAATGGAAAAATTATTGTGTGGTAAAATTCAAGTAAAATCCTGGACTGTTCGAGGGTTGAAGTGATGTGGTTGCAGGCGAGGAAAACTATGGTATTATGATTGTTGTAGTAGTAATAAGTTGCTAGGAAAGGAAATTGGGGTAACACGGCTTAAACGCGAACTTGCACAGTTAAATCAGTACTATTCGAAACCCTCCCTCACCACCTGGATCTTACAGTAAGCCAGGAGAAATTCATACACGTGGATATCTTACCTTAGCTGAACTAGCAGAAGGTTAGGAGTGAAAAGAAATGAAACACCGGCCTAGTTATCCTCTTAGACGCGAAGAAATATAACGTATGTGAACGAGGTATGTCAGGTATTTATGCAAGTGCCAAATGTTTTCGATTTTATCTATCCTTTAAACTGATTTTGTCGGAGGAAATCCTCAATTTCCTTGATGTTTTTATCGTATTGGAGGCAATCCGGAAATGCAGCCTTGCTATCGACAATTGCGCTCCTATCTATTCGATGAATGAGAATGTTTGTCAGCAGTATTAGAAATGAGTACACGACAACGGGTACAGTTGAGGTGTTCAGCACTAAAGATTGATGGCCTTGCTCGTAGAGGGAAAGCGCTTAACGAAACACGCATATAAGGCAATGGAATGCCGTGTGCGAAACGGACAACTTACGCAGTGCAAAAGTGCAGCATTGCTTATGTAAATCGCATAAACGCAGCAGTGCCGACACGCGAATCTTGGCTGGCTTGGCCCCCCCGCCGCACATCGAACGCTTTTTTTCCGGATCCTTAGCCCAATCAAACAGACTAGCACGAGACGCAACATGCTTATTAGGATGAGGCGACAAGTTCAAGCATCCTTTTGAACCTTCTGAACTCGAGCTCATTCAACGTGGTTTGCATGAGTTAAGTAACAGAAATATGAGTATATTCGTACTGTGGACACTCGCTCCTATGAATAAGACCGAGGTTGGGACAATTCATAGATTTGCGTTATCGAACGATGACGATAAGCGGCCTCTTTTTGGGCAATTTATTGCAAGAGATGCGAGCAATGACTTTTGAGATAGAAGTCTGACGATACGATCACATGAGCTTTGGTGCTTATGCTTTGCTCAATTCTCCTATGATAAGGTTTTTGCGCCAAAAAAAAAAAATTAAATTTATGAGGAGCGTATAAATCGGCGAAGGTGTTCGCTTTCTTAGCGATCACAAATTACTAGGCAAATTATCAAACGCATTTTACAACAACTGTAAGTTCTTGGTTATATTTTCATTAAATAAAAGAAATTTTTAGAAAAAACACGAATATAGGCAAGTGAAGGTGTGTTAATATGCACAACAAATTTATCGGTATATAGTTGCATAGAAATAGACAGATGGTCCTAGCTGTTATAAATTAAATAAACCAAAAAAAAACGCAAAAAGGCACAGTGAAGTGGATCAGTACAAAATTAAATATCAGAAATCGATAATTTAACAACGATCAAAATGGAACGGCAAAGATATTACCAGTTATATCGTCCCATATAATATCAAAGATAACCGTCCCATATAGTCGCCAAATAGAAGTTAGGACTTATGCAGCACATTATTAGTATGATCTCTATAGTGATCAGGGATCATGTCAATAATACCGAACATCCCTCAGACTGCTTCCTCTTGGGGACAATCGAGTATGATTGTGAAAGCGGCTAGTAACACAAACGACTTCAACAATGCTGCCATCTAATGCGCCCTCTGAGGAACATTACAGTCTTGGGAATAATCTTTACAAATACCTTCCCCATAAAGAAGTTCACTTAAAACAAGTGCCTTTAAAAGATAGTTGAAGGACCTTTATTGATGCCAGTTTTGTCAAAAGTCAACAGCTTTCTCGAACTGCCTTACGTCATAGAACTGGAACATGAGCAGCACATACTATGGCTCATCACTCCACAATATATCCTCCCATTCGATGCGCTCCCTTTCTCACCTCTCCTTAAATCAATGTCCCCCTTAAGTTCATTTTCCCCTTTGGGAACGTCATAAATCCTCAGCAAATTTGATCAAAAATCAAATCTTTTTTTCAGCATACAAAAAACAATACACCTTCAACTACCGTATAAGCGGAAAGCTGCAACTGTCCATATGTGAAGCCTTCAAAAAAAAATCTAAACGTAACAAGAATGTAAGTGACAGATAGAAATTGATAGAATCCATTCCCTAAGCTTTAAAACTTGAATGAATTCCGAATCATTTGTTTTGTCTAATAATGCCTTAAATAATGAAACACTAGAATTTGCATCTACTAGGAATCAGCACGTTTCTAAAAGGGTTGGCAAATGGTTTGCAAATATACAACCCTATTTGGAAAACAATTGGCCAACGTTATTAAAAACGCTGTTTTTTTTTTTTTGAAAAGCTTAAGATGATGCGTTCATGAAGTAATTTTGAGCAAAGATGGGAATAGTAGTTTGCTCATTTTGAGATGAATAAGCCTGTTATTAATTTTAAAAATAGTTAATGAGTCAAATGCATCGCCCAAAACTCGAAACAATCTCGAATGAACAGCTGAATCCTACCTTCCATGATATCCCTTATTCAGAATTCTATACTTTAAAGAAGAAAGAAAAATTTCTACTATAGAAACGTTGGAGTTTTTCATCAACCTTTCCGTCTAAAGATTTTGGTGAAATATTCAAACAATAATCATACATAAATTATGTATGCTCTAATATATGTTTCAACGTTTGAACTTTTGTACCATTTCAATGTACGTTTCAATTTTTTCGTTCTCTCCTAAATTCACCCCCTTCCTTTCCTTTAGAGATTCGACGCATAATTCTTCGAGAAATCCATTTGCATACATTACTGGCTTAATGCTCCTAATACGCTTATGTAAGGAAAATCACAGAACAACCTATTAAAAAGGACAAAAAAGTTGTTAACAAAATGAAAAACGGAAATTCAGCATTACTTCTGTTTGAATTTCTCGAATTTCTCATAAAAGAACTCAGCATATTTGCAAATAGCGTTCGTTATTTGATGCCATTTTCTTTTTTTTTCCCTCTAGAAGGAAAGAAGGCAAACATAACAATTAAAAGAAGTTTTCATTTCGCTTTGTTTGCACTATTTTTTGGCGTGTGAAAATTCAAAAAAGTAATACATTAGACGATCAATTCATTGTGTATCAATTTCCGCTCATAAGGCAAAATTATTCGTCAACGATGACAAAATCAGTTGTTCTCACTGACAATGAATTAGTTATTGCAGGTCGCGCGGATGATGATGATCGTAAAGAGGTAAGAAATTACTTGTTGCCGATGTGCCTAATTTTTGGCTGAAGAGTAAGAAAACCACCAGTCCACAACCCATTCGAATGTGGGCATAGCGCCGAGCGGAAAAGCTGAGAAGCAAAAAGTAGGAGAATCGCTTCATGTTAAGATTCTCGGGAATCAGGAATTTCACTGTTCAGTAATCTCATACCCTAACAAATCGTCTTCATGCGAAATTAGCTAATGTCGACGTTAGTAATTCTTTTTTGCAGTTCGATGTTCCAACCAGCTAGCTGGGAATTCATGTTTATTGCGAACATATAGCACATAATGAATAAAACATTCGCAACGAAAGCTAGGAACCGAGAGGGGGCTGAAAAAATGGGAACCTCTTGACACAACCATGTGTAAGAGTAAGACAATGAAAATGCATGAAAAAATTTCTACCATTTGAATGAAGAAAATGAAAATTTATGAGCTAAAAAAATCATCCGTATCAAGGACGCCGGAAAAAAAAGAAGCTTTGGATCATATTTCTGCAAAATTCTCTCTCAGACTGTCTAGTGATAACAGAAATTCACAGTTAACTTTTCATAGTAACTTGATTAAATGTTTGCTATAATATTGAGATGCTGCGGAAGACCACTCGTGAATCCTTTATATTCGGTTCAAAAGTGCTACACAAACGCCGTGAAATATTCAAACAATAATCATACATAAATTATGTATGCTCTAATATATGTTTCAACGTTTGAACTTTTGTACCATTTCAATGTACGTTTCAATTTTTTCGTTCTCTCCTAAATTCACCCCCTTCCTTTCCTTTAGAGATTCGACGCATAATTCTTCGAGAAATCCATTTGCATACATTACTGGCTTAATGCTCCTAATACGCTTATGTAAGGAAAATCACAGAACAACCTATTAAAAAGGACAAAAAAGTTGTTAACAAAATGAAAAACGGAAATTCAGCATTACTTCTGTTTGAATTTCTCGAATTTCTCATAAAAGAACTCAGCATATTTGCAAATAGCGTTCGTTATTTGATGCCATTTTCTTTTTTTTTCCCTCTAGAAGGAAAGAAGGCAAACATAACAATTAAAAGAAGTTTTCATTTCGCTTTGTTTGCACTATTTTTTGGCGTGTGAAAATTCAAAAAAGTAATACATTAGACGATCAATTCATTGTGTATCAATTTCCGCTCATAAGGCAAAATTATTCGTCAACGATGACAAAATCAGTTGTTCTCACTGACAATGAATTAGTTATTGCAGGTCGCGCGGATGATGATGATCGTAAAGAGGTAAGAAATTACTTGTTGCCGATGTGCCTAATTTTTGGCTGAAGAGTAAGAAAACCACCAGTCCACAACCCATTCGAATGTGGGCATAGCGCCGAGCGGAAAAGCTGAGAAGCAAAAAGTAGGAGAATCGCTTCATGTTAAGATTCTCGGGAATCAGGAATTTCACTGTTCAGTAATCTCATACCCTAACAAATCGTCTTCATGCGAAATTAGCTAATGTCGACGTTAGTAATTCTTTTTTGCAGTTCGATGTTCCAACCAGCTAGCTGGGAATTCATGTTTATTGCGAACATATAGCACATAATGAATAAAACATTCGCAACGAAAGCTAGGAACCGAGAGGGGGCTGAAAAAATGGGAACCTCTTGACACAACCATGTGTAAGAGTAAGACAATGAAAATGCATGAAAAAATTTCTACCATTTGAATGAAGAAAATGAAAATTTATGAGCTAAAAAAATCATCCGTATCAAGGACGCCGGAAAAAAAAGAAGCTTTGGATCATATTTCTGCAAAATTCTCTCTCAGACTGTCTAGTGATAACAGAAATTCACAGTTAACTTTTCATAGTAACTTGATTAAATGTTTGCTATAATATTGAGATGCTGCGGAAGACCACTCGTGAATCCTTTATATTCGGTTCAAAAGTGCTACACANGCAAAACACAATATTCAGTGAATGTTATCGTTTTGCTTGCATCACTTCTTTCCTACTCGCGTCTTGCAGCAACTGTGTGTCAACCTGATCTGCAGGCAACTGCACATACCGCACCACTGATCCTCGAATGAAGCAGTTCTTTACGGACAACATATGTGGGTACCGTTCCGAGTCACCCACTGAGATATCCGTTAGCTTCATATTCAGATATTGATCGACCGAGTGTAGCGTACCACAGATACTGAAACAAGGGGGAAAAAGTAAGATACGTACTCAGTGAGGTGGAAACAAAAACCAAATACCCTCTACTTCAGCTTAAAGTAGCCTAAGCTTCCAAAGATAACATGTGTTCAAGTATGCCCTCTAATATGCTCACTCACGCCTATGGAAGAGCTAGGCTCATTCCATACTCCCAGATAAATCGAAGCACGATCATTACAGAAAGAGAAGCATCTTTTCAGAATAACGCCATCGGCAGCGGACCATCTCGGACGACCCCACGCAGTAATGGCAAACCCAAAGATAAAGTAAGGGATCTTATTGGTCAGGTAATTGTTTCTCGCTGGAAAGCAAATCTAACCGTAATTAAAGGACGAATTTTCGGTCAAAAAGTTGTACTCTCAACAGCTGTGGCCCTAAAAGAAATGAAGCAGGAATTTCCACTTTAGAATCATTTCAAAAGAAAAAAGAACAATTTCAGCAGAACATTAACCTGAGGTCATTCTTCAATTCGACGACTACATCTTTGCCGATTAACGATTTGAAAAACGAGTAGAACAACTGAAAATGAAAAACTGAATGGTATGCACTGCCGTCACATCATAAAATTCGGGCGATTCAGAGGTCCGGACAGTTCTGATTTTACTTTGCACAATTGACAGTAATTCATATAAAAGGTATTGTGTCTTACTGTATTTATGTTTCCCTGCCCCAGCGCTCTGGTATTTGCATAATATCCCACAAAATCTACACTTTCTTTCCCGGCAGTATCTTCCGAACCGCTTAGCCACCTGAATTTGGCAATATATTCGCATATGCGAGATTTCTACTATACAATGGACTGAATTCCTCATCAGATGAGGTACAGAAAACGATAAGCTGTGTTCTTCGATCTGAGAAATGCCTTCGATCCCTATCGTCTGAATTTGGTTCATTCAATCGAATGAGTGAAACTGTTAAAAATGTTCATCACTCCATCTGCAAAACTCTTTTTTTTTTTCAGTAATAAAATTTCTGTTGCCAATTATGCTTTAAACAAAAATCCTGCCAACCTGCGTTGTTTAACCGCTCGGCTATCATTAATCTTCAACCCTCACAGGTTGATAGGGGCTGAACAAACTCGTTTATCAACAAAAAACATAAACGATCACAAATGTTTCTAGAGGATTCAAAAATGTACCTTTTCGTTAAGGAACGATACGCCTGTGCACAATAGGGCTACAATGCAACGAAAATTCTAAACAAGAAAAGTAAAACTTAAAAGTAAATAACGCTAGCCTTCGTTTTGCCAAAAGAGGTAAAAAAAATATCTGAACGATAAAATGAACTACAAGAAGAACCACCTCGGTTGCGGAGAAACAGATATATTACATCATTTATGCGAGTCGCAATAAATTGTAAAACAAAATTAATAAATTTGTCCATAACACCAATAAAATATATTTGTTTATGAAATTATGCTTGTTTGAAGGAAAAGTTAATATAGACAATCCTCTACTAATGGAAATTACGAACTTTCGCCGATATGAACAAGTCTACTGAAACTTTGATCTATAAACTACAGAAGGCTCTTGATTCATGGAGGCGAAAGAAAACGAAAAAGTGGGAAGTGAGTGCAGTGAGCTTATGATACGCCACATGTGTACTCATGTAGACACGCTCAACGATAGGTTACAAGCTGACTATAGGCTCTAGGCTGTAAATGAGTAGATCTGATCTGATGAAGAAAAGACCCTATGAAAGAGTCCGTTGTAAAGTAAAAAGTGAAATAAAATGTGCAACGTTGTAAAAAAAAAAGTTTAAAAAAATGTGAAGTAAAAGTGCAATAGGCAAACGACGGCTATATGCATCTACGAAACTTTGAAAAACGAATGACTCTGTTCGGAATCGAAATGCGAAAACTACTTGGTTGAATAACATAGTAAGCAATGGTTCTCTGCAAGACCAAGTGTTCCTGATAGGTGTAAACAGCTGCAAATTTAGATGTGCATCACGATAATCGTTTACACCACTTGAATTCTAATTATATAGTGTGATACATTTTCGAACCAGAATATGGAGGACAGCGCCGTATTTTTATGCAAGTTACGTCGACAGCCATAGAATGGTAAACATAAAAATTCGACGATAATAAAAGTAGGCAATATGCTAAGAATACGCGTCCCAATTTTCATTTGACTCAAAAAATTTTTAAAAAAATTTGACGGTCAACATTCTGTACGAAAAAATGCTGTATCGACCCATACCAACGTGGCAAAGCATACAGGTCTCATTTTAAAAAAT
>JPKZ01001655.1:235261-251631 GCA_000803305.1 Toxocara canis
CTCCTCACTTCTGTCTTGAAACCTTGGGGAGGTTTTTTAGGCGCTATTGTAGAGGTGTTTGCACCCACTGCGAAAGGCGAACCGGGCTGCGTTGCATTCGCGCGCGCGAGAATACGAACTGCTACAGTAATGCGCAGTGCCTGGAAACAGTAATTAGCAGAAGACGAATAGTGTTAGCGTTTTGGATCTCCCATGTACTCAGGAGCAAAGACTTTCTTAAATTTCGCCCTAGTGATCTTCATCTTTTCTGGATTTATGTCGACACTGAAACCAGCAGTGCCCATCTACTTGACTGCAAGTGACGAGTGCGCCCGATCGTGTGAGGGCAGCAAGGCAGTAACAGCCAGATCTTTACTCACGGCGTACCGGCCGTGCCACATGCTACGGCAGTGGTTGGGTTCGTTATATTGATCAGATGTTGTCAGTCCCGGGGGGCCAAATCCCGTAGCGCCGATCGTTATTGTTAGAATAGAGAATTATTTGGGAGTTAGAGGATGAAAGTTCAGCATATTGATCGAGCAGATATGAGAGTTTCAATAGTGGACTATCGGTCAGTTGCTGAGGTGTGCACATCCTAGCAGCTAACTTGCAGTGATACGGTTGGCCTGAAAATTGAACGGTAGCAATTTTGCCATTCGGGCAGATATGAGGGTCTCTACGGTGCATTGTTAGGCTGTTGCTGATTATGAATTTTAGGCAGTGTGCACCACTCCAGACAATATGCAGTACTCTAGTGGTACATATATTTATGCGCGTGAATGCGGCTTCGCGGTCCGCATTGCGTGCGCACACATTCTACGCAATAGTCCAATGTTTTAGCTATTTACAGTCCATTTTTTTTCCACAAGAACAGTTACAGTTATCTGCTTTTCTGCCAACGTTGTTGCTACAAATCGTCTACTAGCACTAGTTGTCCGCAGTGTGAAGTCGAGTGTTAGAATAATGGTGATTGCTGAAACGTGGAATCGACCGATGTGGTTGGTCGTAAGCCTAGCAGTCATCATTATAGGGATCGAATTTAATCGAATGTGAGAAGCGCTGTCGGCAGAGATGTCAAATGCTGTCGATGGATCCCCGTATCGCATTTACTGATTTCCTTGGTAGGTTGTTTCACATCCTGTCAACTCTTCGTTTAGTTATTTTTATGTGTTTTAGTGAGTAAAGTTTCTTGAGACTGATTTTTTTCGTCTATTCGCACTCTGTTCTTTATAAGTCATTGTGCGTTCCCAGGTCGTCTAGGTTCCATTGCAGCGCTATTGTTTTGAAATTGGGCAACACAAATTTAGTGTATCAGGTGCTGCGTTTACGTTAGAACGGTTCACAATCGACGATGCGATACGCCACCATACCGAGAAGCAGTCGCGATTCTCTTCACATTACCCATCCCTATACTAACAATTTTATTCTTGTTGCTCTCTTTGTCATTCATGCAGTCGGGCAGTAATATATTTTGTTTTTTACAGAAATAGTGGCAGAGCTGACAGCAAACAGTGTCGAAACGATGCACAAACTTGGACAGCTGATGTTGATCGGTGTAAGGAGGCCTTCAGAGAAATCGGTATGTGAACTGCTTGCTCTTATCGGAAGGCGAATCTCGTTCTTCAGTAACGAGTATGCGGACCATTTGAATTCAATGAACGACAACATCGACAGTGTTAGTATCTAATTTGGCTTGTTGTGACAGTTACAACGAACACCTACGGCAGGGAATACATATTAACGGTTTATGTCAATCTAGGCAAATGCGGCATTTTTCGCATCGTTCGGATAGATGCTTTTCTGCGGTTCAGTTTCATAACAGAATATAATTTCAAAATTTGAGCTCAGTGGAAGTGTTTTGGCCCTAAAAATTCCCTTGCATTCTCGAACGTCACTGGGATATTTATCCTGCCGCCCTTCATTTCATTCATTAATCAGTCGGTTGACTGGTATTCCTTCATGCGTAGTGCCAGTTAGATATGCGAAGTGCTAGAGAGAAAGACTATTGTTTTGGTAATAAACTTTCGTCACTGTTCCAGTAGGCCGGATTATCCTTTGTGGTTTTCGCCTCCCATCCGTCCTTCAGATGTCGCACTGTCAAAATTAACTTGTCTTTATTCAGTGATTTCTGCAATGCAAGCTGAAATTATTTTCAGGTAGAGGAATTAGTGACGACCGTTTTCTTATCTGCAAACGATGCGTTCGTTTATGTTCAGCAATCGGTACGTCTACTGCGGCCCTTTTTGCTTTCAAAAGGGAATCGACAGGATTGATTCCTTTTATGCAACGCTCTGGTCGACGTATCACAAATTTCGTTTCGCTCATTCACGCATATTTTATCGTTACGTCCAGTTTGGCTTATGACATGTGTTATTTGGTTGAAGGTTTGTATTTTTTTTTTGCGTGGAAGGGGGAGGAGAGGGGAGGGAGTAAGAGAGGAGGAAATGTAGCGTGTGTATTCTTTATAATAATGTAAAAATTCTATGTCAAGGTAGTAGAGCTCAGTGATGGAGCGTATGATGAAATAGAGATTCCGTGTTGTGAGATATCACTTGACTTTTTCAGCTGAAAGACTTACTTTATTTGAAATTCGTAAGGAAAAAACACTTTAATATTTCTTATGTTAGGAAATATTTGAAATACTTTATTCGGTTACGAAAAATTCTTTTGGTGGCCTCTTTCACTCCCTTCTACCTTCGCATAAAAACTGTATCTATCGCATTAGTAATAAAGAGTTCTAATTCTGTGGTTTTTACTTCTTAACGGTTTTTCTACTTGTTAGGAGTTATATTAGTTCTATCGATACCTTTGGTTTCTGCAAAAATGTCTATGGAGATGCGTAACTTTCGAAGCAGATGATAGAAATATTTGTGGTAAAAGGCTTGATCGTAGGCTTAGAAATTATCTGGTTTTTTTTTTCTCGTTAGCAGTGGCATGTTGGTGGAAAACGACACTAGAATTTTTGTTTTGGAACAGCTTGCAACGAACTCATTTAGAATAAATTTGAACTTATCTATCTTTGTAAGCTTTATTTCAGAACGTTTACTCAGTGGGGTATTTTTTCTTCCCCTCCCATCCCCTCTCCTCGCCCCCTCGTCTTTCCTGTTGATGATAGAAATATTTGTGGTAAAAGGCTTGATCGTAGGCTTAGAAATTATCTGTTTTTTTTTCTCGTTAGCAGAGGCATGTTGGTGGAAAACGACACTAGAATTTTTGTTTTGGAACAGCTTGCAACGAACTCATTTAGAATAAATTTGAACTTATCTATCTTTGTAAGCTTTATTTCAGAACGTTTACTCAGTGGGGTATTTTTTCTTCCCCTCCCATCCCCTCTCCTCGCCCCCTCGTCTTTCCTGTTGTACAACTTTTAAGTTTAGTTGAACGACGTAGACGAGTAAAAGCCGTTCACCAAATGTGCAACGCAAGTGGCTTATTCGATTCGATCTGATCCAACGTGGTTTAGGTCGCAGGTCGACCGCAGTCACACTGTGCTTGTATTTATAATTGTAACTATAAATACACGTTCACCATAAAAGCATACTAAGACAGTGGGATAGCTTAAGCGATGACATTCAGTGAAACAAGCACATTAATAGGGTCAGAGTGTGAGAAATTTTAAAAGAAAACAAGGGACCAGAAAAGAAAATCTTAGGTTACTTAAATCGTTTCTTTAGTTTGATTTTTGCTTTTCTGTAGGCACCCTCCCTATATCGCTCATTCCAAAGAGCTTTTTTTGTTTCAATTACATGAAGCTAGAAACTCAGAATTTTTCATGAAGTTCTGAAACGGGTAATTACTTTCATTATGAGTAATACTAATTTAGGACCGATCCTCTTTTTATACGAAAAAATTACGTTATATTTCGGGGTTCGTTTGCATCCTCAAATATTACAGCTCCTCCAGAATTTTATTTTAGGCACCTTTGCAATAAGGCAATCGAATTTTTGAGAAGAGAATAGAAAAACTGGAAATGACTTTTTTTGTTTCATCGCCGAACTGAAACTTTTGAGAAAGTACAGAATGGTACACCCAGCCAACGAAAATTATGGAAAGCGTATGCTTAGATTAAATGGGGGTGGTTTTTCTTTTTTTTTATTCGTTTCTGTTGAAGTTTTGGTAATTCGTTGCAGCAATGTTTCTCATTTGATTTTCGCTACCAAAATGAAGTGTCGGAGTAATTTGTTGTTTGTGTTTTTTCGCGTGTACTTCATTTTCCTTTACGTAATTTTGTGATAAATTGCATGTGATGTTTCCTTTTTTTTCCTTGTTTTTCCGTTCCGTTTTCATATGTGAAAAATCGCGTTACCTCGAATAGACTTCTTTCTTAACAAGTTAAGCGAAATACATTTCTTCTCGTAAATAGAGCTCTCCCATCGAAAAGTGTCATCCTTTCTCTTCCTTTTCACTTCTCCCGTTTGTAGCGTTTTTTGAATTTTTCATTTTTGCCAGCACTCTTGCCACATCGATTTTTGTTTACACGTTCATATTTAGCGCGTTATTTTTTTTTTAAACTAGAAGTACGCATTCATTTCCCCGAACTCCCTTCCTTTTCACTTCTCCCCCATTTGTAGCGATTTTTGAATTTTTCATTTTTGCCAACACTCTTGCCACATCGATTTTTGTTTACACGTTCATATTTAGCGCGTTATTTTTTTTTTAAACTAGAAGTACGCATTCATTTCCCCGAATAGGGCTTTCTGTTAACTAACAACTACGGAAAAGTAGTGCTCCGATATTCTGTTGTTGGAAGTTTGATAGATATTTACTGACACGAACGTTAATACTAATATAATGGCAGCGTGGAGTGACGTTTTAACGATATTTGTATGCGTATTATTGGCTGCTGGGTCTTTTGTTTTCATGGTTTTAACGTGAATAAATGGGTATTATGGAATTGTTATTTGGCGTTCAATTTTAGAAAGGCGTCTATTTCGTTATCAACCAGAATATCAGAATATAATATATTGCAGATTGAGTAAAAGTCGTGGTGAGTCGAATGAATGAACAAATGCATTAAGATATGTGGGTGGAGTGCATGAAGATATTTGGAAAGAAATGCATGAAGTATCATTCTTTTCCGATTTTTTTGGTATATTCATTATGGCTGAAGATAAAGACGCGGCAATAGATTGGCTTCCACATGTTCGTTCACATCAGGAAGAGGTTTAGATGAGCATTTTGTTTGCGGGGTACAGGTTTGATTCGTTGCTTCTTTTTTTGGCATAAGAATGGTACGTTTTGTATCAGAGTTTGTGCGAGTCCTAACAGTTAGTAATGCTACAGTGTGCGTTCTTATTAGTTCAGGTTATTGGCATATCGGAAGCTATATTTTTGTAAATTTCGCATGGATTTCACGGCCGTGAAATCTCCATAAATTAGAACTGTTGCGCTAAGATTTGGGTTGTCAAATGCTGCATTGAGTGTTCTCAACATAAATTGCTGAAGTAAGCCACGTCAGACTTGATCCACAAATTTTGAGAGCGAAGCGAGTAATGTCTGATTTGGTTAAGACTGTCTTTGGAATCCCTCTTCGTATCTATATGCTTGTTGCAGAAAGAGGTCCTGAAAAGGCGTTTATTTCAAACGTGGAACTTTTGCGTGATTCGATCGAGAAAAACCCTTCGTTTGGCGATATTCATCATGCGTGTGCTTGCGATTTTGATGATGCTATCATGAGGATGTGCTCGGAGGGAGACGCACAAGTGTTGATGTTTTTTGCTGTTATGACACCTTATAGCACTTACATCATGAAAGAGATAAACGCTACTCCCTTCCCCTCCAATTTCCTCACTTCGATTATGGCAACAATCGTCAGCAAGGCGGCTTATAGCCACTCTTTGCAAAATTTTTTGTTTTTTCTCATCCTTTTAGTCTTTCCACGCTTACTTTGCTAGGTGTGGTTTGGGTGGGAGTAGCTCATCTATGACCTCTGTAGCTATAATCAGGTTTCCCTAAAAGATTTCTAGCTACCAAATTCATAATACCAGATGTTGCAAGAAAACGCAAAAAAAAATCAAGCGTATAGTTATCTCTGTTAAGATTATCTGTACATTTATTCTATGTTGAGATTATCTGTACATCTACATCATACGTAGAGAATCAGAGATAATTTCTACGTCATATATAGAGAGTATCTCTGAGTACACTCTGCATGAGTTTATAAAAACGAATAGTTGATCAAACAAATCAGCAGTTTAGGGTCTGCTAGTTGAGTTCCTCCATCTTTATTTTTCTTGCTGGTTAATCTTTCACTGCATATCATATTAGTCACTTGATGATTATTTTCAGTGTGGTAAACGAAGCGTCCATAGACGGAAGATTGCCATTGCAAATAGCGGCTGATAATGACAAAGAAAAAGCTCTACGTATCCTAATACAGTTTGGTGCAGATGTTTCCAAACAAGATTCAAAACTTCGGAACGTATTACATTATGCGGCACAAAAAAGTCCGAAAATGTTGGAGGTATACGCGAATAATTCTTTGAAAGCAATTTTATTTCAATTTATGGAACATTTTATTATCGGTAGTTGTAAATCGTTTATTAGGATCGAAATTAAATAGATAAAAATTTGTTTAATAGCGTCACGAGCAAATGTGAAATCAATGATTACTCATCTTATGCAAAGTTTATATTCACAGACGCTATGAAAAAAGAAACGAAGGGATAGAAGCCGTTTAATAAATGCAGTTGAATAGAATTTCTTTTTATTGCACATATGTAATGCATTCTTTTTATGGCATTCCATGGAGATTGTATTACAAGCATCAATGTTTCAAATGAACAACGATGATCAAGCGCTTATAAAAATACGAAAAATAAGCGGTGATTATCAGCTACATTCATCGATTTATCAGCTATTGTTTAGATGGCATTGATTATAATATTCCTTCCATGCATGTCTCATTTTTCTTGTTCTATATCTAAGGAAGCTGTCTTTTTGTTTTCACGGAATTCGTTCAAGTGATCGTTTTCGTTCACTGGATCACTACTAAGCGATCGGTTCTTCGCTATTCAAAAAATGTGTCATGCCGATCTCATTCCGCTTGTATTTCACAGGAACAATGATTATAAGTGCTTAAGTGTAATACAGAAGTGCTTCATAGCCCCGAATTATAGATACTGAAAGCATCCGCACGGTTTGGCGTTGCGATGGATCAGGTGGATGAGGATGGCATGTCGCCGGTATGTCGTGCTATCCAGGCATCTCAGGTCGAATGTGTTAAATTGCTGTTGGATTCGGGCTGCTCGGTGGGTCCTTTCCCTGCAGGACCACTTGCCACAATTCTTACACTTGCCGATTCACCTCAACAGTTACCTATGTTAGTTGCATCTTTAGTGGTTGTCTGGTCTTTTTCTAGAATTATTTCACAGTCACATCGTTTTAAGTGTGTTTAATACTAGAGACTATCAGGAAAGCTCACTGAACCATTAGCATTGCGATTGTCGGAGGTAGCATGAGCTGGTGTTCATATTCATAATGTTAATCATATCGCCTTAGATAAATCTGTAAGAGGCCATTTAGAGGAGAGAGCTTGTTCTAGCGTGGAGCTATGTCGGGAGTAAGCTGTTTTTCTACCGGGGTTTCGAGAGAGCTTTTTAAATAGGAGGTTGCATGAAGGGGTCATTATTTCGGGTAATACGTTGTCTTCATTTATTTTTGCATAAATGGGAATCTGCTTCAAAAATGATGGCCGTAATACGCTTCATTAAAGAATTCTTGACTTACTTTCTGTTTCATCTAGTTAGTTTTCATATCGCATCCCTGAATTTTGTAGGCTAGTCGATACGATAGCAAAGAGGTCTCCAAATTTTCTTTTCGAACGAATACATGGCACATCGACAATTTTGCATGAAAAAATGGAGAACGTGGTGAGTTCCTTTTTTCCATGGCACAACAGTTATATATGTCAGAAGTAAATTCCACACTTTCAATTCCACACATAATTTTCTCCTCAATACGAGCTGCAGTAAAAGCTGAGATGGTGGCCATAATAACGACAAGAAATTTATAGAAAGTTATGCTCATCTGGGTAGTTCTAGGTTTATCCCACTTAAACATTATATTTGGAATGGTGTTCCTACCGTTTGAAACTATTCCAGTGATCTTCCTGAATACACGTAGATAGCCGGACGAAGTAACTTCGTCGACCCAGCAGTTTGCGCTAACGTAGAAACAACCATTAAAAAATACATAGCAAACAGCCGTTCCGGAAAAAAAATGTGAAACATTTGGAAGATAAGTACAAGGAAACAATAATGCTTCACAATACCCCAACGTAGGTGGGACTTATGTGAACTCTTTTAAATTATGAAGCGATTCAAGGATTCCTTAGGTGCATTCACTTTTAGTTCCTTCCCGTAATTCACGATTTTGCGTGCACACCATTCTGGTGAGCTAATGTCAGGCGTTAAGTAAGTGCGTTTCGAATAAGCAGTTAATGAGCTCCACTGACTGCAGCTTCTCTACCATATTCTGGAGGGAGCTGGCCATAATTTGGATGTGAATGTTCGTGATGGGCTTCATCAAACACCACTGCATTGCTCGGCGAGAAGAAATGATCTTGCACAAACGATCGCTTTGCTTGCATTTGGAGCTAACGTTAACGCTGTTGATCAAAATGGTGAGACGGCACTACATATTGCTGCTCAGGTCAGGCTTTCAGTATTCACCAATTGCTGTGGCATTGTATAGTAGAGTTAAAATTTTCAAAAGGTGGTCCTGAAATGTGGAACTGTGCGTGAGAGAGGAAAAATTGTACACGGAGAAGCATAAGATTTCTACCCCATCTTATCCGTGGCTTACATTTAGCACTTTTTTTGTTTGGATTCCGTTTCCGATTGTAGTTTCGAGTAATCACTGGTGACTGATTAAACGCACATACCCTCGCTAATATCAATAGTCTTCTAAGAGAATAACTGTTTGGGCGAACAAGATGACCAGAATTTGATGTCTATCGTCTCGTTGATGAGAAGGAAAAGTGGAAGCGAAAAAGTATGACGAATACCGATATCTTAATTTTTAATGCATTGCTATATCGGTGAGGCCACACAACCGTTGTGCTTAATGCTTAGCATATTGAAATAGTATCATGTGCCGGAGTGCGTAACGTTGTGGTTAGAGTGTCGGCTGCTTTATCTCTTTTTTTTCTTCTATTTCGCTTCTTATTACTTATGATATGCTAACATGGCTGTGAGGCGCATCTAGAAGGTAACTGGCGCTGAGCGCTTGTCCGAGAGCACTTGCAAACGGCACGGGTCTGTTCGTTCTACTCGTTAACTTTTGTGACATAGTCTCATTGTCTCGATTTGTTTGTAAGACGAACAAATTGTTTTACTTTTGCTTAAAGGTTCACTTCTGCGCAGTATTTCTTTTGGTCTTTGTAAAGGTAATAGAAGATTGCTACTGAAGGAGGAAAGCATATGACGTGTTGGCGTTTAGTAGAATTTGATCATGTATGGTTCGGCAGGGATTCATTTGCCCAACATAAGTTTAATTACTTCCAGTTTAGTTCATTATTGGGCTCTTGTAAGTTCCTTTGCTGCTGTAAAATAAAATCATCGCTTTTCGATAAAGTGGCGTTGTTGTTATATTTGAGGAGATTGGCTTCATCAAACTGTCTTTATTGAGTATAACTTGTTTTGAACTGAGTAGAATTTTTTTTGTTTGTAATGAGTTTTATAATTTGTTCGCACGAATGTGATATCACAGGCTAGCAGCAAATATCTAACAAGGATCGCAAAATTACAACAATATGGATTTGACATTATCTCCGAAATGACTTCACAAAACTCGTATGATTCGGTTCAACAATGTTAAACCGCGATATGGATAGTTTTTTTTCTTTCTCTCCATGATTTTTCTAAAGAATTTTTCATGTAATTTATTTTCAGCTTTGTTCATTATCTATTGTGAAGCTGTTGTTGTGCTTCAACGCGTCTGTTACGCTCAGAAACAATGGTGGCTTATTGGCAATTGATTTGGCGAAGCATTCATCCGCTTCGGACAAGTTAGTTCTACGCTCTTTTTACGAAAAGGATAGTTTTGCTCTAGGTTTTGCCTCTTTGTGGATTTGGTGAATGGGCGATTGACGGAGTCTTGCACAGAGATCCAGTTTCTTCTTCGTTCCAAAAGAGTTACGGTGGATTGGATCAATATTCTGCAAGACTCCGTGCATGGACGGGAGCAGTTCGATGACTTTTTGGTTGGGGTTACCCATTCTTGGGCTAAGGCAGTCCCATATGGAATTGCTCTTTCTCTTTCGCTTTCACACCCCCTTCATCTCCCTCCCCCCCCCCTTCTCCTCTCCTAGCCTCTTCCTCCTCTCGGTCGAAAGTATCTTTGTGGTTTTAGGCTGTCTAGTTTCCATGTGCTTTCTTTATGTGTTTATCATGGTTGTAAAGAAATTGTTTTCAAGAGATTTTGAGCCACTGCTGCTTCTTTTTCGCCTCTCGTAATTTGTGATGCCACAATCATGCAAAAACATGTTGGAAAGTCTGTAGTATTTTAAATGGTATGAGAAAAAGAAGTCAGAAGTTTGACGAAGGAAACAGAAGGTTTGCTATTTTGGTCGTTTTCCCTGAGTTGTAGAAAGGTGAAAATCAAACCTATCTAATAGATGATCATTGTTGTATTATATTCCAGGAAAGAAATAATTTCATGTTTGCAACTGTTCGCCACACCACCTCCCCACTCAAACCCAGCGCCGGAAAATGGTCTGCCTTTTTTATGTTATTCTCTTGATTTTACTAGCATGCTACACAAAGTTTTGATTACTTACGCTATTATGTGTGAAGTATAAAAAGTTAAAAAGTACAAAAAAAATCCCAAATAATTCCCAATTATTTGGGATTTTTTTTTTTGGGACGTTTATAGGTCAAAAACCGCACACGTAGAGCATACCGCGTCAGAGACCACGCACTGGGTTTGCGACCACTGTACGCGGCACAAAAAACCGAAAAAACCAAAAGAAATTTTATCCAATTTGACCTACTTTGAACTAAGTTGCACTTAGTAAGAAGTAAAGCATCCTTAATAGAGCTTAAAATAACATTACAATACGGTTAGTTGGTGAAAATTGACGTTTATAGGTCAAAAACCGCACACGTAGAGCATACCGCGTCAGAGACCACGCACTGGGTTTGCGACCACTGTACGCGGCACAAAAAACCGAAAAAACCAAAAGAAATTTTATCCAATTTGACCTACTTTGAACTAAGTTACACTTAGTAAGAAGTAAAGCATCCTTAATAGAGCTTAAAATAACTTCACACATATGATACCTGCTTCTCTCGTATATGACTGCACTCTCTAACAGCGTCTCCGTCTCCCTGCCTCTCTCCCGCCACTGCACTTTCTCGCCGCTCGCTAATTACACGTTTTCAGTACGTTTCCGCACATTGCGTGGAACTATGAACCGAACGTCCTACAAAGGGAATGGGAAAGTAATACCTCAGTCACACCCATATTGTTACACTGTTCTGTACAAACTTTAAAAGTACAAGAAATTTCAAAAAGAATTTATTAAAGTGATGTTCAAAGGTCAAATACGGGCTCGCGGCTTCGCCGCTCGCTAATTCCATAGGTATTACACCTTTATGTATATTTCCTGGGAATGTGTGAAACTACGAAGTGCAAATCACAAGGTTTCTCAAAAATTGCACATTACTGACTTCAATGTACCGGATCGCGGCCTCGCCGCTCGCTATTTAAAATCGAATTTCGATTTCCACAGTTAAGGCAATTTTTGGGAAGTTCTATCCACCATATTTCATCCAGTTCTTAACCAAATCCAATAATCCCTGGATATTTAGAATCAGCTCCTCAAGCTCTATCATCGATGAAATACTGGAATGAAGAAAAACATAAATAAAGGCAAGAAGTACGCTATTGAACTCTGGCGGCATTGAACCCTTTGCTCTGATTTCGCCGCCCTGCAGCGCTATTCACCGCCCCATCGCGCCGGTTTGCGAGGGTTGCTCAGGCACCCTGGGTATATCGTATCGGGCGTTCTCAACTATGGAAAATGCCTTCTGGGCCCGTTTTCCCCCCTTCTCGGTTTTCGTAGCCCCAGCAACCTTCATGTGGTTGGATGCAGAATTTTTGGCGGCATCTTTTCGTGTAGGCCTCATTTCAGCTGGATAAGCGGTGTTCGAGAAATCCCGAAATTACCCGATTTTTTTAAGGGGCCCGAGAACAAGAAATCTCACATAAATGAACATTACATTTTTGGAAGCTGAACAAAAAACGCAAAATTTTGAAATTTGTGGAATATACTCGGTTAGTTGTTGTGGAAAAAGTTATGGGAGTCAAAAAGTGCGATTTTTCAACTTTGCTAAGTGAGTTTTTCATGCGCGTATCTCGTGTCCAAAATCAGAATCTACATACCTCAAAACCTCTAATTGTAAAAATGAGCGAAATCGGTCAAATCTGACGCGAGTTATGGCCGATGAAAAATTTCAACTTTGAAGCCAGATATTTTTTCCGGAAATGAGCTTTTTACGGATTTTTTAATACGGACCACTCAAGGTGATCAGGTTTTATAATATATAATGTTCTATATATATTCATTCATCATCATATATATAGACTTCTTTGTTACTCTGCTTACTATTCTTTTATTTGTGCGACACAAAACTTTTTAAATGGAGGGAAACGAGGCGGCAAGTGAATACCAATGGTCTTTTGGATTTGTTGGTTCATCCAAATTGTTTGGAGGACATGCCTAATCGAATTTTTACGCTTGTATTTTCTGAGCGTGCAACATACTTTTCGCTAAGGTTGTTTACAGGGACCTCATCTTCACGGGGTCCGTCCTTATAGGTAGAAAGAGATGAGGTATTTTCCTTCTCTTTAACTCTGACCTCGACGGAATACGCGAGGTTTTCTCTTCGCAGCAACGAACACAATCTCTCTTCCAGCGAAGGGGCAAGGAAACGATTAAAAAATGCAGACGAATTATCCTCGACAGCAGTAAGGAGAAGACAGGCTTTACTCCCTACCGAAAGCACAGAAAGGCAAGTGTGTTCGCAAAGGAGGGAAGCGACAGATCTATTACCCATAGCTCGGCCCAATAATAGGTACACAAAAGGGGCTAAGTGCAAAGCGTATTGAACAGTGCGCTGTGATATCACTTACTAGATCATGATATCAGTTTCGTTAATTATCACTTTTTGAATAGGTTTTGTTCTTCGGAGTTGTAATTACAGGGTCAGTGACGCTCTTTTCGTCTTGAAAATATTCTGAAAAAATTTCTCTGCATTGATGATTGAATGATTTCTGACATGAATTTTTTTCGTTATTTTGCTGT
This sequence comes from Toxocara canis, assembly GCA_000803305.1. Lineage (NCBI taxonomy): Eukaryota > Metazoa > Nematoda > Chromadorea > Rhabditida > Toxocaridae > Toxocara > Toxocara canis. The sequence goes on from JPKZ01001655.1 coordinate 248,550, forward strand.
TTTTTTCAGTACTTAGCAGTTTGATGCAAGCACATGCCCTTTCACGCATTTCTGCGATGCCGCTCGAACAAAGAGGTCGACTTATAAACGTTCTTGCACTAGATGGTGGAGGTATCAGGGGACTAATCCTTGTACAGGTTATTGGCTCGTTCATTCTTCGGTAATAAAAGCTTGTCATATTTTGCCTCTAGTCAAGCTTTTCCTTGAAATGGCCTCCTCTCTTTGAGGATGCCAGAAAATAGCCTCGCCAACATTATCAGAAGTATTGCAGATTTGCATACTGAACACAGTTCAGTAGTATATTTTGAAAATGTTCGGCTTTGGCGTGCGCCTCCTCTTTCAGGAAGCCGTGAAGGGGGAGGGGGAGAGGGAGAGGGACGGGGGAAGGAGATGATCAGATTTCGAGGCAGTATGCACATTTATTTCTTCACGAAAGAAGAGAGAGATTGAAAATATTTTGGATCATCTCAAAATTCGAGCGGAGTTTTCATTTCCCTCTTTAAGCGGCTGTTTTATTAACCACCGTGACATGTCATTGTTGATATTTGCGTATCTCTTCCTACCACCTTTTTGAAGTTTTCTATGTAACGTAAAGTGTGTTTCCTATTCAACACCTCTAAATATGGAAACAAGATCAACTTCTGAAATTAGCGGATTACAACTTGAAGATACTTCACAGTGTTTATTCGAATGGTGAGAAAACTTGAGAGTTCCGTTGACAAAAAAGCTTCAAATTCATGTTCTGCAATTGCGTATGCGATTCATGGAGAACCTTGTTCCCTTTTGAGAATGCGCTTTTTTTGTAGGTGAAAGGAAATTTGTTCATTATTAGATGGCATCTTTAATTTATTTGCCGAAAAGGTTGTTGTTGAAATTCCGAATGTGACATATCGAGAGGTTGTTGTTTTATAAGTTAGTGATGTTTAAGATTCTTCTGCATATTGAAAACCAGTTAGGCTATCCAATAATGGATCACTTCAAGTGGTTGGCCGGTACGAGCACTGGTGCTATTCTCGCGCTCGCTTTGGCTAGAGGTGTGATTTTTTTTTCGTTCAGCAATGCCGCTAGTAGAATGAGTTTTGGAAGAATGCGGTCAAATTCAACCGCATTAACAGCCACAGCGGAATGAACTGTAGTGAAGTTTACTTCGTGATTTGTTGAGATTTTCACAACTCGTATAGTGTGTTTACTTTCCTTCCGCTCAAAAGGGCAGCCTAAATTCACCAAAATTATAGCTCCATTTTACAATCTGAAGCAAAAATAAACTTGAAAGTAATCCTTATTGTGTTTTCCCATCTATAATAGGGCAAATATTTGGCACTGTTGTGATCGACTCACAACGGGAATAAAGTTTGTGAGATGGATTTCGCGAATTAGTTGTGCTTCATTTATACGCTTATTTAAGTTGCCTGATTGCTTACTGTGTTTTTGCCTTCGCAGAAGATATCTTCCATCTTAACAATCAGTTTATATTTATGCCGTAATGTTATTGTTATATTCTGCGATGTTCAAACGGTGAAAGTTCAACGTTAGTTTTTTTTCTTACCAGTGCTTATGCTATTTTGTAGAAGTATTCTGTAAAGTAATTTGAATTTAGAATTTTAGGTAAATGTAAAAGTGATTAGCGAAAATGTTTTAGTGATGTTATAGGTGACTCGTTACGCGTATGTCAGAGTTTATATTTACGACTAAAGGATGAGATCTTCTGTGGTAACAGGCCTTACTCAGAAGCAACAATTGAGCATTTTCTGCAGGCACATTTTGGTGATATTTGCAGCATGGCCGATAAGCCGTAATGTTATTGTTATATTCTGCGATGTTCAAACGGCGAAAGTTCAACGTTAGTTTTTTTTTCTTACCAGTGCTTATGCTATTTTGTAGAAGTATTCTGTAAAGTAATTTGAATTTAGAATTTTAGGTAAATGTAAAAGTGATTAGCGAAAATGTTTTAGTGATGTTATAGGTGACTCGTTACGCGTATGTCAGAGTTTATATTTACGACTAAAGGATGAGATCTTCTGTGGTAACAGGCCTTACTCAGAAGCAACAATTGAGCATTTTCTGCAGGCACATTTTGGTGATATTTGCAGCATGGCCGATATCGACGCTCGAAGGTCATTTTTTTGTTTTGTCTCTTCTGTGTTCGCCCTTAATAACATTGTTTATAAAGGACCGAAATTTTTTAAAATAAATTTCCGATGGCAGCTCATATTAAGGGGAGATGATGGTCTAATTGGGTAGTTCAAAAAAAAAGAAAAAAAAACGCTGAATTCTCGTTCGTTATATTGATGAGTTCTACGTAGCGTAATAAGGCGAAAACCTGATCGACTGAGAAATCGAAATTTGGGGCTTGTTTTTCTTGAGTATGGCATTATACACCGGGAAGTGAACAGTTGAAATCTGTTCTAGTTGGACTTTGTATATATTGCAAAGTCACATCGGTAATGCGCTGGACGAATTTAATGATACGTCTTCGATTTATGAGTGGAACATGAAAAACAACTAACGAGTAACAACAACAGAAGGCTATGTCGTATGGATTAGATAAACATATTATCTACCCACATATGAAGATTGTTATTGAGAAGCATAAAGGTTATTACTGGAAAATGTAAAATTGAATTTTTAAGTTTTGGCGAAATGGGATTTATCAATTGTTCATGGTTTCCGTATCAGACTATCACCTGTTTGATGGAAATGGGTCATCCTTATGCACTTTGTTGAATGCTGAAGTGTCCGTAAAACACGCCATATCGTCTTCCTCCACTCCTACCCTGGCAGCAGCTTTCATTCCTCCATTATTTGAACGGTGAAGGTGGATTGTTTTCTAGCGAAGAGAATTAGATTTCAACAACTGTCACATAGGTTTTTCAGAGTAATGGTTACAGCGACGAGTATAAAAAGGACCACACCCGAGCTGAAGCTTTTTCGCAATTACCGTTTACCGCTGGATTATAAACACAACGAAGCATTGGGTTACGCTGATCCGAAACGCTGTCTTGTTTGGAAATGTGCGCGTTATTCTAGGTCTGTTTGCATCGTATTTCTTATCTTTTCACTGGCTGTGAATCTGCAAAAAAAA
>JPKZ01001669.1:6080-43909 GCA_000803305.1 Toxocara canis
GGGGGGGCGGGAGAGGAAATAGGGGGTAAGTGCCTACTTGTGCGCTAATTCAAGCAGATCACACAATCAAGACCACAAATGGAAACGTACAACCTTCAATGAATGCTTCGGGAACTATAAGATACTGTAGATTATAAACGGCACTTTTCATTCAAATACATCTGGATCCACGAAAATTTATCGTTATAGCAAACGTTGTCTAAGTGCAATGATATACGAAGGAAAAATCTGGTGAGTATAACAAAAAACCAACCTGGCAAGCGGTGCCATTGCAGTGTTTTGCGTGATAGCAGCACAACGCGATCAGCTGCTTGCACACGGGACAGTTGGCGTTTTGTCGTTTCTTGCATACCTTCGTGTGCTGTACCACTCGTTTCATCTTGTGACAAGACAAACGACGACAATTCGCATCCCTGCACTGGCATGCGTGCACGAGTGACTGGATACAGCGCTGAAATAGTGGGCATAACACTCCCGAAAGTTTGATCAGAACATCACGATGGCTGCTGACCATTTAATGAGACTTTCGAATTATTGGTCTCCTGCCGCCCCCAATTACTTCTCGGAGATCGCACAATGAAAAGGAAGTTACAAAACCTGCGAGCGGAAAAGAGCGAAAGAGATGCTTCTGATGGACCCAATCACATCGTCTACATTATGCACAACAGTCAGCCTCTACAACCATCTTGTTCACGGAAAATGCTCTGTCTCCTCTAGCTCCGGAAAAAAGTCAACACAGCCAGTGGTCGACGATACCCAAGCCAGCCAGACCCTGCTCACCTGCTCCCATTTCACGAAAGTTGTCCGTTTGGAAAAAAAGGCAGACCTGAATGCTTTCGTTTCGCGAGTTTCCTGCATCTTGCTTATCTTCTCCACCAACCTCCACCAAAGCGCTGACCTTCTCCAACTTATGCGGATGTGACATTGATTCGTAGCATTTGTTGCACAAGTCGAAATCCTAAAAATTTGTGTCGTACATTTCTAGGCGGTCAACTTGCCCCTCCTATGGAAATTTTTCTGCGCAAAAAACCAGACAAGCATAAAGATTGCAAATTACTGGGTGGAATGTCTCATATTTTAAAATTCACTCCGAAATTTCTTGTTTCGGCAAGAAGCGCACAGATGTGCCGATCTCGGAGAGGATCTCAGACCAAGCTAGTCAACAACTAATATTTTGTTTCAAGACTTGCAACTGCGCTGATCACACCGCACGACCTTACGCCAGGGTCTTATGGTGAAAGATTAGGAAAGAATTTTTGGAATGCATAAAGATTCTTTCTTTGGATGCTACAAACCAATGTCCGCTTTGATGTACTCCGCGATGCGACCTGCAAAAAAGCTTACATCACATGAAGGACAATGCCACACAGCATTGCCTTGACAGTTGTTGCACGTGTACGATAGACCCTCGCCCTTCTCTTGGTTGTGCAGTGCGTGACAGAAACAAATCGACGAGTACTTGGCTCGCCTCAGCGATGAGAATTCCCAGTGCTCGTCCCGCGCCCGTGTTAAAAATGTATCTCGGCCGTCCATCAGATCACTTGGCATCAACGGATCAGGGTCCTGAACTGGCTACCATGATAGTATCATCAAATTAGCAAGGAGATATTAGTTCGACGGAAGAACATACACGGTTAATTTTGGCGTCCATATTTATCACGCCGGTGACAGCGCATGAAAATGTGAGGCAGGCATTTCTGGAATCCCTTTCCCTCCTCCCTTGAAGTGATGCCTTTAACAAAATGATCAGAAACATTTATGTGCAGAAAGCACCACGTCTTGTGGCAATCAAGCTTCCAAAAAATTCGCGCGAATCCGCAGAACCCCAGCTCATTTGCGCCCACACCTCCCGCCTTCCCAGAATACGAGGAAGTGCCCATGTATACTCCCAATCACGAAAAAATTTTGACCAAGAGAGAAAAGGTGACAAAAGAAATTAAACAATGCACAACAAACAAAATAAACAAACATTTATTTCGCTGTTCTGCGCGGTCAGTTCGGACTGAGGTGACATAAGTCGTATGGTGAAGAAGACTTCTTTGTGCTTTTCGAAGTTGTTGTATAATTTGTCAGTCACCTCATTACCAGTCGAAGTACCTGGCTTCTTTTTGCTCTTCATATTCGCTTTTTTCAGATTGTTCTTCTTTTTGCTGCAACGGAAGGAACTTGACAAAAAAAGCTGCTGGTCAGTCGACAGAATAATCGAACAGTACATAGTTGAAATATGTCGCACACAGATGCTTAACATCGACCTTTTGTCATCACATCTTTCTATCTCTACTTTTTAAAGTTAAGGTTTGATTCTGTATCATGCAGTTTTAAACGGTATTGCCCTACAGAGATCTACTTTTACGTAATATTATTTAAACTAGAGATTACCCTATCCGTCTGAAGTGCTCACAATGGCATGATTGAAAAAAAGTGACGGCACAGGAAAACAAGAAGCCGTTACCTTTGTAACCCTCTAATGGATCATGCAGCTCACACCTTGCTAAGCTGTCTTGCTAAGTAGTCCCCTCAGCTTGCCCTCCTGTTTCAAATGCCCATTCACCATTCAATATTCAACGCATGATTTACAAGATGGCAGGTGCACTTAATCGCAGGACAGTGCCATACAAAAATCGAACCTGTTTTTTTTGCTTTTACCATTGTCTCCCGTATGGAATACATCGTCTTCATCGTCATCGTCAGCGTTCTGCTGCGCTTCTTCTTGACGTTTTCGTTCCTGTTCCTCATTTTGTACCTCCCGAATACAATCTTCGATCACGTTCGGCCAGAAATCACCTTCGAAATATGGAAGCGCCATTGGCGTTGTCAGATTATCATCTCGGGCCTGAAATTTTTCGATCCGTAAAGCCAGAGTAACGTAGATGACAAAAACCCTTTCCGAACCGTAAAGATTGACGTTCGATGCGCAGCTGCTCTCCCTGTTTCGCTCGGCTTTCCTTTCCATAGTAATAATATCAAGTAGCTCCTCTGACAAAAAACCCATTCCCGCGCACCCTTCCCAGCCGTTTCGCCATCGAACAACCATGTTCCTATTTCAGCGCCATATGCTCTTAATTTCGCAACTTCATCGTAAAACGATAACCAAGCATCATACGCATATATCCCTCCTTGAGAAATGGAAACTCCTGAGTAGGTTTCCTACATTCTGAGGTGATTTCAAAGAAATACACGAATGGAAAATAACGACTAAGGTGACTAGACAACTAATGATGGCGAGCAAACATTCGACTGGACGAAGCAGTGTCAGTTACGAATCAATCCACGCGCAGTGAGTAGATATTCATGTTCATTTATTAACAAATCGCTTCTGAAAATATATGCAGAAATCAAAATTCACAGCTGCACACGGTGTCTCTAAAAGGAGCTCTTGCGGCGCATAATCCCACACCTGAGATATCTAGCGTGCCCTCTCACAAAACTGCGAATGTGCCGTTTCCAGGTGATCCTATTTTTGTGAGTATGCTTATGTGTGTATTGGCTGCACTGGCTGCATTAGCCAAGCGATGCATAATAAAGAAAAAATACCGTACTTGTTTATATATATCCTTATAGTCGAATACGGTGTGTTCGCCAACACCTTTATCTAACATCTTCTTGTACCAGTCTTGGAGACGTTTCGGTTTTGGTATTTTTTGTTCGGGTGGATGACAGTGGAATATGTAGTCGTCACCCTCTGATGGCGGACATGCCCAAATATGTGCCATTGTATACCCGAGTAGCATCGCATAGTGCAAATAGCCGAGCAGTATTTCGTGATACACGTCCGTACGTAATTGGCGCGGTTGAAAGAAATGTACCGAATCCAAATAGGCTATATAAACGCGCCTGAAATAATTTACCCCTCTTAAACACAGCAACAGATGTTACCGTTCTGTGTGATGATCACGAATGGAAGACAATCACTACCTCTGCACTAATGCACGTTTCACATTTTTTAAAAAGCTTTCTCCTCTAAAAGCATTAACCACTTTCTGCACACATTTCCTTGACTGAATGCAAAAGAGATTAATCAACATTCTGCAAACTGCTGTACTTGGCAGTCTGTATGATTGCACAACTTACTTCCAAAATGCCAGTGAGGCAACAAAAAAAGCTGTTGACCTTGAAATGTGTTTTTACTGTCTACCGAACTGCAGTTCTGCTCTTAGTTCTCGTCATCTTCCACCTACGCGAAACGACTATATGAAAACTGGAATCGGCATTAAGCAGCCGCAGAGAGGGACTGTAGACAGATAATGAAGATATTAGCAGTAACCCGGTTGTATTCGTCCAACAATTCTTTTATATAAGAATAGCAACTACGTATAACTGAATCTATCTTTCCATTCAAATGCTACCTTTCTGCTGCCAAAAGTCAATGCTTTGTTTGTGCTTCGATTGCTACGACAAATGCGAACGCGATCAAAACATTATGAAAGCACGTTGGAAATTACAGCGGAAAAGCAAATGCCACAAACGCAAACACTCCACATCTGCCGAAAAGTAAAAGCGGTTAACCTCTGGTTGGGGGGTGGACAGTTGCTGCCATATTCCTGCACATGAAGACCAAAGAAACACACTTCGGTACCATCGATCACTTCGAATGCAAACACCGCTTTGGTTCGATACGGAAATTTATCCGGAAATCCCATTGCACCGTACCTAAAACCACTCCCTTACTCCTCCAATACTCGTACACTATGCGTTCACACTGAAAAGTGGTTGAGACGACAGCAAATCGAAAATGTAAAACATATTCCACGTGCGGAAATGCACGAGAAGCGATCAATCACAGTGCGCATGGGAAAAGTGGTAAACAATTACGTTTGCCTTAGTATTTACTATATGGAGTCTAATGAAATTTAGTTACTACAACCTCGAATAAAGCGCACCACCGCGGACGAAATAGCACAATTTATTTGGATGCCTAAAAGTGCTCTTGCGAATTCACAAAGTTTTATCATGGATACGCGTCCGATGACAGTACGTTCTATAAACTACGATTATGAGCATAAAATTTCAATTAGGCAGTCACTGCAATATTCTTTGCGGACACTCACAGCCGTGCTTGAACCACTACTGCGGAATGTATAAGGCATGGAGATATCCTCATCCCACATCGACTTTCTCACTACTGTAACATTAACAAACAGCCCATGAACCACCGAATCAGGGACACGTACGAGTTTAGGTTTTCATCATTATCACAGCACTAATGTAAAATACAGTGGTGCGACTCTCAAATGTGTCGACAAATCATCACATCGGTCATTTTTCAAAGCAAATGCCTGATTTGGCTCAGTTGGAAATGAATTATAAGAAAGGCTAAAGGCTAACTTTTGTTTCATTAACGGTTTCACCTCGACCTCCTTGTCAGTTGCGCACAGCACTCGAATGATTACTTCACAATCCTTGCCCGCCGGGTTACCCTTGAGGTATTTGTTGACACGATCCTCGATGAAACGCGATAGCGCACAGTGCGGCAGCTTTTTTGCCGTAAAACGATTCTCTGGTTTTGACAACGCCTTCTCCGCCCGGCACGTTTCGCATGTGAAACCCTCCGGGAACACCTAAACGTTACCTTTATTAACGCCCAAGCAGCAGTACTAAAAAATAAGGAATACTCTTTAAAAAAAACAACGAAATAACCGACCAACAATGAAAATAACGTCAATTCCTAAATGATACAAAATACTAACATACGTGGATCGCTCGAGGATCAAAAACTGGTACAGCACGCAACGACCGATAAACTTGAAAGGCAATGAAACAAAAAATGATGAGAAGAGGAAATGAAGGGTTCATCAAGTGAAAGGTTTAAAGCAAGGCGCAAACATACAGCCAAACATCCTTCCACCTACCAAAACGGCAAACTGGCACATATACACAGACGAACATGTCGCACCCTAACCGAGCACGGCAATGAAAACATCACCCCTTCACTAAAATCGCTGACAAACATATTCTCCCTCTCCGCTTTACCAAATGCCTCAGCCAAACATGCTCCCCCCCCCCCCTTTGCACGGTGCAGTGGGGAAATGAAAATCATACCTTCTTACTATAAAGGGCACAGATGCGATGCCATCTCCGATGACATACTTTGCATTGCTCGAATGGTTCTGGATCGATCTGATCGTTCTTCATCAAGGCGAACTTCGACTTCGGCACCATACTGAAGTCAAAATCGAACTTTTAAATGCCGTTAATTGCATCACCAAATAACAATATAACTGCCAACTCTTTACAGCTCAACTTCATTGCTTTGCTCTTCTGCTGCGATCAGTATCCTCATGCATCCTGGCCGCGTAACGAAACCACCCGAATAGCAAAGCATATCCATCCAATGCTTGGCCTGTGGTTAAAGGAAGGATCTGAATGTTGCTGGGCGCTACCATCACGAATTGCACAGCAGCTTTGGAACGTTTCTTCATTGTATTTAGCCAGAATTTGTTAACCAAGACGAAACTACTAGTATTACTCTAGTTGAATTATTAAATGAACGAAGAGTAGGCAGAAACAATTCGCACATTCCGTATCTGCACATACAAAATATGTGCAGATTACACGGTGAAAACTAGGATCGGCGTTGGATTGAAAATCTGAATCGAAAAAAGACGAAACTTTCTCGCTATTTATAGCTGTTACGTGTTGTCAGTTACAGTTTCGAACAAAATGCTTTTAAAATATTTTTAGAAAAAATATTTAACAATCGGTGAAAAACGGTTCGAGACAGAATTTCGCACGCAACCTTCACAAAAATTTTTCAGCTTGCGAAATTCTTAACAAATTTCTTCAAAACAAACGCACTTCGAAGTATCGTTCGGATTCTCACTAAGGCTGATACCGTTCTCGTCCAACGCCTCAAAACACTTTGTACAGTAAGTATAACGATCGGATACCGTTACACCATACTGCGTTGATCTGGAAACAAATCAGATAAGAATGGCGAAGAGATGAGCTCAAATAGATTTTCATGAAGTTGTTACGTTAATATGACCAAGTCCGCTAGCATGTACAGCAGCATTCTCTACTAAATTTCGTTTTTTTTTTTTCTAAACTCAACTACTAACTATACAAACTTATTACGAAATTAAATTTCGACAAACCAACGTTATCTTCAGAAGCGTTTTTTTTTTTGGGAATGCTACATAAACAAATAAAACACAATTACACACAGCTCTTTCTCAAGCTGTTAAATCAATATGGTTTTGGGAGATCGGTGTTTCAAACTACAAGTTCGTCAAAAACCGCTTTATGTTATGGCATGAGCAAAATATTTCACGACTGGATTTTGATAATATTTATATGGACGTGCAATACGGAGCAACGATTAGAACCCGTGCCGCAGAATTACGAACTGAACTATTAACTTATGCGACAATCATAGGGCACCTTCAACGCATTCGAAACAATTCGTGAACAAGTTGCAAAGCTTGAGAAATTCCAGTTATCCAATAGCTTATTCTACATACACAGTCAGCTACACAATTACTTCAGAAATAATCGAGACAACTGTACTTGGGACGGCACAGAACAAGTCAAGAACAAGTATTAGTGACAGGAGTTGCATAACTGATTAAAAAGAATACACGGTTCATCTGTCCAGGTTTGAGGCAACACCTGTGAGGAGAGTACTTACAACAATAATGTTCAAAGTTTCGCTAGTTCTTTTTGATCGCTTCATAAAATTCCACCGAATAAATCAAAAACTTTGAGACTGACGTTGCTTCGTAGACATGGTAGGGTTGATCACGTGCGATCGTGCACATCGACTGCCCGTAGCAGAACAAAGCGAGCGGGGTAAACGCCAGTTTCTGACCACAGCAATATCCCATTTTGCGCATCACCGGGTTAATCTCTTCCACGAAAAGCTCGCTCAACTGTAATTCAACAACTTCAAATACTGTTTACTCCGGTTTGATTTTATTGATGTTCGGTGAACAGTTCAACTTCAAAGAGTTGTTGCATGCTGACGTATATAACGGGACAGAGGAATCAACGCGTGACATCAATTAAAAATGCGGGAACTTGCATTGTTTTACTGTTACTGATAATTTATGAGCCAAGACAACTCCGTCTGGTGAATGTACACTCTCCACTTTGACGTCTATTCGAAAATCTCAGGAATGCTTATGCTTCTACAAAACATCAAGGATGTTTCGGCGTAGATGCAATTCTTCGAAATTCAGCATAGCGCCTCCAAACATAGATTTACGGGTTTGCAACCAAAGTATTGCAGTGCGCTCACTTCGTAAATCACTTACTCCGGAGCAGTTAAGATGTTTGAAACAAGGAAATGAGTTACCTTCGTACAATATTTGTAGACCTTGGAATTTTTTCTGTTATAGAGCCAAGCGTTGTCGAACATCAACCACATATCGTCGCAAAACTGCCATGGATTTTTGTACAGACCGTTGTCCAATTTGTCATTAATCGTTGAAAGATCCATTGGATTCTTTACGATGTCGAAATAATCCTGCAACGAATATCAGAATCTTTCTACCGTAATATTTCGCAGCGAATGAATACCTGAAAACCACCAGCTACGAAAAGTTTCGATTCTTATAATCGAACTTCAGACACTGACCGTTTAGAAGCCAGGAAGCGTCTTCACCATTGGCAAAAAGCATTATCCTGAATCATTTCAACTAGCCAAAAGATGCTGATCAGCTGGAAACGTTAGCCGCAAACTGTAAAAAAAAAACTACTGATTCCCATCCCTTTCAAATAACCACTACGCATAAAATTTGCCGACAGTCTTCTTTAGGTACGAAGCTATTAAGGCAGGCACATAAATCGCTGCATAAATAAAACCTTTACCGGTATCCCTAGAATATCAGGATCGACAGGAATCCGGAAAGGTATCGATTCCTCCAGATTGAACAGTTTGTCCAGTATTGGCTTCAGATGATTTCTTAGTTCATTTCCATCGAAAATCTGAAACTGTAATCAGTAAGATGTATAAGAAACAGTATGATATTGGACGAAATAAACCCGATGTATAACCGTGGTTCTCCATGTCGCCGTGGCCAGCAGTACAAGAGGTGGCCCTCCATCCGCTCCCCTTGTGCTGACGTTCCTGCAAGCACACCAAAAAATTCAGAAACAAATACACACCTTTTCTGGCAGTTCTTTTTTCTCTTCTAGCACAATCTCGGTCTTTGGCTCGACCTTTCCCGCCTTCGTTTCACTCGTTTTTGGTGCCTTTGCGATGCCCTGTATGGGCTTGCCACCATCGGCTGCCGAGGAAGTGCCAGGCTTTGCTGCAAAAAGGAATTTCCATGCAAAAACGTAACATGCGCATCTTGGTTCGCCACCTACCTCAAAAAAAAGCCCTACACTCAGCACTGCCATATATCTCTGATTTTCCTGCTAACAAAAATGGCCTATGCGTGTTTTCTCGCAGCAAAGATTTACAAAACAAAATGAAGTCAAACATCGTGTGAAGCATCAACAACCACTCAGAACTAACTTTTTAAAGGTTAGTCTTGTGTGGACGGAAATGTTTCAGTTGTCGTTATCAGAACTGCGCGACTCTACATTACCTTATGCAAAGGCATTTTATGTCAGCGACGATGACGGACAAAGAATGAGAACAAAAGAAGAACAAACAATAAAATATTAAAAAAAAAAAAAAACTGGAATAAGAATGATCGCTATTTCATTTATCGGAACATCTCTTACGATCACGAATGACATTTAGGACAATTCTGAGTCAAACGCATTAGGTTTTTAGGCATGCAACTTAATTCACCATAAAAACGCTACTGCCTTGTAGGGGAAAGCGAACGTTTTCATTTTCTCACAATAAAGACTATTACTGAAAGCACACAACAAAAGAAATAAGGACTGCCAAAATACAGTTCGCGAGTACGTCAAAGTCAGCCGCAAAATACACGCGAAACGGGAACTTATTTCAATGGAAAGTAACTGTCTTAAGACAACTGTGAGATTTGCGGCCAACCAATTCAACTAGCTTTCTTCTATAACAGTAACTCAAATGGGGGAAATCATTCACTAAGAGACGAGCGCATGGGAAGGGAGGAGAAGAAAGATAAGATATACAAGAGCATCCAGAAGTGGTAGCAGACTCATCGGAAGGAGTCGGCCGCGATGACGGCACTGCACCGTTTGGAACAACCCCTTCGCTCACTTCATTTTTCACAACAGATGTGCCACCCATCTGACCGTTTGTCAACACACTGCCCGAATTGCCTGAAAATACGGTTAAATTATTCATTCTATTCAATCTTCCGTACCAAGGCACAACAACACCTCGCCTCTGCCCGCCTATTATATATGACGCTAAGCACCTAAAAACTGTGAGGCATAACCGCACCTTCCAAAAAATGTCATCCTCGCCGTTTCATGCCCAAAACAGGAGATGACCAACACATGCTTAGCCGCAGTTAGCCATCACATGACTTTATTTGACTTATCACCCCTCCTTCCCGTTGCCTTGCATCACTTGTTGCTCATATATTGTTGTGCTACCGGTCGACGATCACCGCATGCCTCAGTGTAGCTAAGCATCGCCTTACCTCTCTAGAATAAAACTCCATATCCCTCCTTGCCTCGCACCATGTAGCCTCCACATACTGAAAAAGGTAGTACCACCTATCATTACAAGCAGGAATATCGACTCTACGAAAAGAAACAGTCTCTAACAAGGACTTCCAATTCGATGAAATCAGCGACTGAACGAAGCTGTTCGATATGCACGATTTTATCGCCCAGCTGACGTATCAGACTTTTAAGACAGTTTTCCAGTGAAGGCGGCCAACGTTGTCTTTTATGTATCAAACACGTGAAGCTGGCGGTACAATCGCGTCGACAGAAGACCTCCGTCTTTCAGTATCGCCGGTTTCATCCAGTTGAAAGCTCTTAGTCGACAAACACACTCTAACAGCATCAAAAGCGATGAAACATGATAGCAAGCTGGAAGTTCATCAACTCGAAACCTAATCGAATACAACGGGCAGTTAAAAGTAAACGTTTAGTACAATTAAGCATGTGCCAAGCTAGAACACACGTTCATGCCATGCACTACATATCATTCGGCGTCAACCTATTCAGTGATCCTGAACCGACCACTTCAAATGTTAATGAAATTTTGTAACGAAGCAAGACCTGACCCCCAAACAGAGCTGCTGTGCACAATGTTTAGTTTTCGTCGATGTGAACAATTCTTTTCCCTATCAGTTGCTAAGAAATTTTAACAGGGTGATGAAAAACTGCTTGCTGCATAATTGGACCTAATTTCAAGCTTGGATGTCTAGATCACGATCATCTCGGATGCTGCCGTTTTGTAGCCTCCGTGAAAGAGACTACCCATCGATCTGGCTACGTGCTCCGTGTTTTGCTTGTGATTATCTGCTGCAAAAAACTAGCTTCAGAATCTCTACCGTCAGTATTCTCAAAAACGCTTAACGATGTTAGTGACTATGCAGGGCTGCGCCAATCGCTAAATGTCAGTCGCTTCTTATACAGTGGGTGGGCCCTCGCTGATGGTGATCGTTTTCGCGTTCTTTAAACAAATGTAATCCTATGTGCCTGTACTTCTCCACCCAATAATACATGAGGACACGCTTAGTTCATGCCTAGATCATTTCTCAAAATTCAGTACGATTTTCTTTTAAGTTCATCACAAGCCTTTCTAAACAGCTGACAACTCATTTTACCGACCTCACCGCGAAAAGATGGCGCCATTTGATACTGGGGTGATCTCTTTGCTTGAAGTGGTGATGATGCTCCCCCAGTTCAGCAACTCGTCGGCTTTAGTAAACTTTCCTTCCTAAGCTAAACCAGCTGACTTAATTTCTGCTGCCGCAAAGAAAAGTGTCTACAATGTTTCTGTCACAAAAAGCTCAATAATTAGTACTTGATGGCCAGGTTGTCCGCCGTTAAGGTTGCACATGACACTAGACGTCTTTACTACGAATAAACAGAAACGTCTTCAGCACCAGTTTCACGATGAGACCTGAAGTTCTTTCTGTTTTTCTGCTGAGCGCCATTCATCGCTCACGTAATGGAAGTGCTTTCAACGCACGCAACACCACCTTAGCCCGGAAAACATGCACCGCTGCTGTGTCACGTCCTACACTTGCTTCCCTCATCGTCTGACTGCCGTTAATATCCATTAGATGCCACTAATACCAATGACTTATACGCTCACAAGTCGACCTCTTCAACAACGGAACGATGAGCCAAATGAGATAATAGGTCGTTTCGAGCACCAAATAGATTCTCAAGCCAGTTTTATACAGCAGATAGATAAGAACCGAGGAATAGGGTACCAGACAGAGAGCACCACGCTCTCTCACAGACACTTTAAACAGAAACACTCCAGATGACTCTATTCTCGATATCCTATGCTGACTTTAAGTACATTTTACAAAAAGCTATTTCTTATCGCCTTCCCATTAAAATTTCTCAGCAGCTGATCAGAAAAAAACAATGACTTTGCGTAGTTTAGTTAGAGATCAACTACTGCATCGCTACAGAACTTCGATAGCATCTGAAGTGGCCAACTGCGAATCACTGAATAATTCAACGCGGAACATATGAACTATGTAAATTTCTCCATTCAGTTTTCCTATATTTAGCATTCCTTCCATTATCGTCACTTCCAAAAATCTGTACCCATTCTCTTTAAACCACGCATTTCGTCCAATCATAAACCACACATTTCGTCCAATCATGAACTGCTGTCTCATGCCGGTAGCGTAATGGACGACAGGACGAGTTAAAGTTGCATATAAGCTTTCTCCGTCAAGCAGCATTCAACACCTTTCAAACTTGTTTCTTCTCTCTTGTCTTAAAACAGTGAAAAGATGATGCGAGCAAAGAATATTCATGCGATTCATGCGTGGTCCCATACATAAAATATGACTTTCGGTGCCTCGCAAATTTCCAGATTGACCTTCAGGACCTTCTAACCGGAACCATTGCGAAGGGTTATGACGACTCCACCTCATGTTCTTGAGGTGCAACATCTGTGTCTCTTATTTCCTATAAAAAACAAACGAACTAATTAGCTCTAAAGTACTGGACTTATTGAAGCAAACCACCAACTCCGCAGAGCAGATGGACAAGGCAAGCACGGCATGCAATCATGTTTAGACGTGTAAAAGCTTCAATTCAAAACTACGCCAGCTAAGCATACGTTGCACCTCTACGCCATTAGTTACTGCTCCATGGGTTGGGCGAACTGCTGATATATCCAACTGCTTCACAACAAGCACGCATGGATTCGATTTTGCTCCTAAACTCACGCCGCGTGAAGCGTCTGCCCTGGCATATCAGACGATCCCTCCTCATTTCCCCCACCCCTTCCCATCATTCGGCGACCCAAGTCGACCACTTAAAAGATATCACAGGACAAATCTGCTGCTCCTCTTTTCATCGCGGAAGATTCCAGCCCTCTCCTTGCATAAAACATGAGCCGCAGAAGGAGAGAGGGAGAGGGAACTATATCACTGGAAAAAAAATCAACACAGGTGACGGGAAAAGTATGCGGCGATGCCAAGGCAAGCAATTTTTGGAGCACTACTGTTCTTCCAGGGTCGTTCGTGACCGCAAAAAGTAAACCAACTAAAATTTCAAAAAAAGATTTCTCACATGCTACTCAAAAATTTGTGCGGATCACTGGTTTTCACTGGTCTACCTAGAGGACACATCCCACAGGAAGGAAACAGTGCACAATGCGAAGTCATGGCACAAATATGAAGTTTTGTGTGAATATCGTAAAGAAGAGCACTTCAACAGACCACATGAAAGTTTGCTGTAAAAAGTGAAGCGTAGTGAGTCGAAATTCGAGACTGCATAGATCGTAGACAATTGCTTCAAAAAACAAAATCACTGTCACATCATTTCCTGCCCGCCCAACAAACTGCCACCAAATCCCTTTCCGCGTCTTTCCCTTCACTGCAATCCGTTACGAGAAAAGCACGAAGTTTGCACGCACACATATGACAGCATTACAGATCAGCGACTGAACAACACACATATAATCAACTACTAATATCACAAATACCACATCGCAAACACACTACACCACAAAATACCAAACGCATCACAGACACAAACCACACATACATGCCACGCACACACACCACACAGACATACGCAAGAAACAGTAAACAGAATGAGATTTGGCGTTGTGTACGACAGGCCAACAAATATATGCTTGTGGTGCATAGCGCAAAAGTAATTGCAGCGCTTTGTGCAAACACCACCACTGGTTCCGCATGCGAGACCAAGTAACAAACTGGGAAATCAGCTAGATCAGAATATTTATAAGCGCCTGCTACTCGAAAATGGTGGTTATGCTATCGAATAAGTGGGAGGGGGTTAGCGAAAAAATCGCTAGAAATACTTTGTAAGAAATAAACACTATAAACTATAATAACTGCGAACTTTAGTGAAAACGATGATGATTCAATTGAGGTCACCCTTGACGCCATCGTACTTTTTAGTTTAAAACACAAACGAAAAAACAGACAAACCTTAGATTCATAAATTCAAACCACAAAATTTTAACATTTCCGCTTCCTGCTACAAGTTCAGACTAAACTTGCAAGCAACTTAATCTAGATGGGCGGAATTAAACTTAGAGAATGAGGGCTTACGTGAAGTGATGAACTGCCCAAGGAAGATTCAGCTTGAGAGGAAATCGAATTAAAGACTTTGCAAGAATCGTTGCGCCCAAAGTCCGAAATAATTTGAGGATCGGGACAAATTTAGGGTAAGGGAGGGTGGCGGGTGGGGAGGTGAATCGCGTGGGCTGTCATCAAGAGAGGACTGCGCCGAAATGGGGCCATTTCGACGGCATACAGTAAGTTTTTGGCACAATGGCATCAGTGGTGTGTGCATGTGGATGTGCGTAGTAGTGTTTTGTAAAGCTGCGAACCGGTGGAGGGTTGGGTGTTGAGCTGTGAGGATGAAGGCGCCATCCCAGCACCACCGCACAACGAGAACGACGGCGTCGTTCGATTCGGCGGACCAGGCATATCGAAGTCGATCGCCGCTGAAGTGGCCTCTTCCTTTACTTCTTGCTCTATACACTTAGCGCTCCCATTCAAAAAAACTAGCAACCAGCTCCGAGAAAAAACCCATAACAGCGACACTTTAGGCACACTCCGCCATATCCCACCATTGACTGTACTTTTAAATCTTCTCACATTTGGGATTCCCTTCTGTCACCTTCCAGACAGGTATCCCATCATTAATCACACAAACAATCGCTCGAAAACAAAAACATTTAAACATAGCACCTTTACAGATAAAAGTGATTCGGCGCCTTTAAATCTGCTGCTCTTATATCCGCTTCCATGATCTGCCCTCCCCCGTCCCGCCGTCCTCTAGAACGCAAACAACCTAAGTGGGAAAAATTCTCCGGAAGTGCAAAAAAGACTATTCCTGACGTGCTTTTTGGAGGGGAAAGAGGAGCAGGAGAAGGGAAAACGAAGGGTTGCAAGGGGTGGCGCGAAAATGGGATCGCAGACGTCCCCATAAAAGATGAGATATGGCCAGAATGGATGCAGAAGGGAGTCATATATATTCACTTCCAAATAACGATGTCATTATCTATCACCAAACTGAACCTTTACTTCGCCGTTTCAACACTGGTCGCCCTTATGACTTACAATTCATCCTCGTTCTCACCTTTCAGCATCCACCTTCGTAGTTCTCAACTTTTACTACTTTTTCCCAACAATAACCCACATGTTTCTATTCATTTCCACAGCATTCAGGCGCATTACTTCATCTGCTGACGTGTTTAGTTGTCCGCTACCAACTTAACATTACTTCTATCCGCATAAAAGTAACTCCATGGCATAAACTTAATTTTCAATCAGTAAGTTGTTTTTTCTATCAGTAAGCTTTAAACATTTTGTTTCATGATGTTACACCGACTATTACGAAAAACTCTAACAAACAACAAACGCTGCTGTATTGATGAGGCATGCTGCTGTTGCAATGCACTTACTCAACTTCTTTAAAAACCAAAGAATAAAACTAATCATATATGAGCGATCTAATCGTGCCAAGCAAACTTCTGTATACAATCAATTTCTTGCTACTGCAACTGTTTTCCTCTGAATTTTTCGTAGCTTTTGACCCAGGAGCCCTGCTAATCCAAGTAGCCGCCGAGAATGGTAGCTGAGCGCCGCCCGTTTTCGACAGAAAGGAGATGAAAGGTTCAGAGCACCTCGGCGAGAAATAATACGACAATTATTGGAAAAGGGATCTGCCTTGGCTCAGAAGTAACCATTTTCCACACAAGAAGCGACCGCCCGGGAAGAACCTGGATGACTGGTGAAGATGGATGAGGAGGGAAGAAAGGGAAGGGGAAGAAATATATAACTCAAGCGAGAATGTGGCGAATGAACGTCGAAGAAGCGACTGAGGTAATAGAGGAACCATGACAACGCGAAAAAGTAGAGAATTTCCTATACTGAAAAATGAGCCCCCAAAGAACGCCAACTGCCCATCTGGCGTCTTTTTACACGTACACCTACAAGTATCATAGGCTCTTTAAGGAAATGCGATGCTTTATCGAAGTACAAGAGGAGAGTGGCTTCTTGCATAACAGGAACAAGAAATCTCAATAGGAAAACCGCCTGGCTGCAACAAAGATCATTTCAATTTAGACGACTGCGCCCCAGTAGCGCATTTAGCAGCCCTCAGTGACTAAACATGCAATCAGATCGTCACGATCGTCACGATAACAGACTGTTGTCCCATATACAAAACAGTGCCTATCCAATCGTGCTCTCACCTTTCAATATTACCCCATCCCTTCTG
Organism: Toxocara canis; assembly: GCA_000803305.1. Classification (NCBI taxonomy): domain Eukaryota; kingdom Metazoa; phylum Nematoda; class Chromadorea; order Rhabditida; family Toxocaridae; genus Toxocara; species Toxocara canis. Next base: position 22,878 of record JPKZ01001669.1, read on the forward strand.
ATAAGCCCAAAGAATCGCGCCTCGTTCTACCTCTTGCACTCGCTATACGAGTTGTTGGGCAGTACTTACTCACGGAGTGCAGCATGAAAAGAGAGGGAGTACCAGAAGAGAAGGTTGTGAAGAAAAGGAACGGGGGAGGGAGGGTAGGGTGATAAGCGACAAACGTCAGGAATCTTTTTTTTTCCTGTTGGGCACACAGTTCCACCCACCTATCGAAAGGTAAAGTTTATATAAGCCCTATCAACTGTTCAATTTTTTTTTCACCGAACTCCCATATAAGCAGTTTTCCGAGCAGCTAGGCTAATGCTCTTTAGAGTCATAAAGAGAACTGCAAGCAGAGCAAACAAAATTTACCTACAGAGACTGCTGCCCTCTGAAAACTTTTTTCGGTTCAAACACAAAAACGATTTAAACCGAGAAGTTTGAAGCAAAAATATGAAAACAAAAAAACGAGAGCAATCGATCGCCTTGCTACTGCTAATCTATATTTTGAATAAACTGCACTCGCTAATGACGTTACGATGGAAGACAACAATTCACTTCCACCTAATACCAAAATGTTACATTAGTTTCGTTAAAGCATGACAGTAAAAAAAAGCTCGCCGTTATAGCTTCCTAAATAAAACCGGAAAAATGAACCTTAGAACATAGTACATCGACTTAAACAAAACTAACGATTGAATTGAGCAGCTTGTGGAGCTCCAGCTGCGCCAGTACCGCTGCCAGTTCTTCCTTGCTCGTGCAGCCGTTTGATCTTTTTCTCTTGCAGTTCTTTTTGAATTTTGTAGATCTTCTCCGCAAGCAGATGATAATATTCTTCCTTCAAATCAGTATACTGATAGTAACAGCTGACTTTTAAGTTTAGAACAGTTGAACTCAATTTTCGCTTAGAAAGCGAAATAATCTATGCATTACGTTTGAAAATGAAATTATTTTCTCGTTTTGCACACTTCAAAATGTACGTTTCACAATTAAAAATGTACGTGCTGAGAATGTTTATTAGGTGCATCAAAATTCGCATTTCAAATTGCGCATAGCGAGATGAAATCGCTGCGGAGATTAGTATTATAGAAACATCTTGTTGAAATGCCTTCCATACTAACTTCAATTCAAATTACGAAAACCCAAGGGAACTAACTGATGATACAGGTCGCACATTTCTTCAACAAAAGGAAACCAATAAAAGAAGTAATTGTATTTCAACTATAAATTGCCGTAATAAGCAAACCACTGCATTTCATCACATTGCAACGAAAAGCTCAAACGCCCAAACCACCTAATCATTAACGGGTTTCATGACTCGGCGACAATGCAAAATATTTCTTACAGCACATTCTTGAGTTCACGTGACACACGCATGACAAAAATTACGGCGGATGGAAACTATTTCCGAACGATGTTTTAATATAACGGTATTGAAGATATAAATTCGTACGAAAGTTAAAGTGCCAATTTTCGAAGGCTGATAACGTATACATCATTCGATGCTACGATACGCGATCGCGTGTCTAGTATCGGCATGCGCGATGGCGGCACATTTCATCAAAGGAACTCCGTGACACACTGATCAAAATTACATCGCTTAAACATTTCACTAATTGCTAGTTCATCTCGAGATGAGCTAGAAATTGGATGTCACCTTGTGAATGCAGCTTTCACTTGGCACTAAATTACTCGTTGTTGCAAGCACGTAGCAAGCTTTCAACGTACAAATCGCTTACTCGATCGTTGGCCACTTCGAACATTTCCTTCTCGACCTTTCTCGCGTATGAAATGAGATCCTTTATTCGCTGGTCATGCATTGCTGCCGGATCCGGTGCTGGGAATATTGCTTTGACTAATTTGCCAACCAGATGGTTGCGAAGATCCTTCGTAACGTGCTGATGCCACTCCTTCACCATCGAAGGTGCGTCCGGTGGTGGAAGACCACTGAGATTGTCACTAGCAGTCACGTTCATACCGCACCCTTTACCACCCGAAGGCACCACCTTATTGGGTGGATTCGGTGATCGGAACGGGTCACTGCAATCGCTGTCATTGTGCAATTTTTTTGATAGCAACACTAAACCATCCTTTTCCTCAAATAACACCAGCACCACACACTTTATTATATGACGATTCCGCATATACACAGACCATATTTTTGGAAACCGCTCTGGAACCATGCCTGCAGCATGGCTGTTAACCTTAACTAATAAGACCAATACCTGTTGCTACCGCCCTCAGACATCTTATCAGTAAGCAAAATCTTTAGAATACTCAATAAAATCAACTCGAAAATGACGCTTTGCTTTTTTCAGATATCCGCTCACTTGCCTATAATAAATTCAAATCACAATTTTCAGAATGAAGTATCACCATATGTAGGTTAGCAGTTGTGTATGAAAAGGGCTTACGAAGAGGGGTTGTAGTCCATAAGGAGAGTATTGGTTGATGATGGCCCAGGCGAGCCGAACCCGGGCACCCCACCAACTGAACCAGGACCAACACTCATCGGACCTCCAGTATGCGAGCCGATGCGATTTGGGGGTCCGCTAGCATCCATATTGCCAACACTAGGTGGACCGCATGATAATGTCTGTGAACCCGGTCCACTACTGCCGCCGAAAGCGTCACCACCTTAAATACAAAAACGTTTGCTTAACGTGTACATAAAGCGTACTAGAATAGATAAGTAGCCACGGATTCACACTGCTCGGTGCAACTTAACATGTGCATTGCAGCACAGCAAATATTTTTTGTAGAGATATCACAGCCACCTCTTCAATTTGACAGCACCAATGAAACTGCATATGACAACAGCTTTTCTGCAGCGCACTTCACATGGAGAAACAAACGACACAGCGCAATTGAAGATTCGCTTATTTTTGGCAAAAGAAGTTCGACCAAATTGTAAAATTCACTCGTGCGATAAAAGATGCAAAAGGTTTCATGTATTCGACCAAACGTTCTCCCTTCTTTTCCTACGAAATTGGAACTCTATAGGTCCCCTTCGCTTCCATTCGACTTACTACATCACACAATGGAAAATTCGATTGCAAAATTTCAGCATTTGTTTATTTTTCTTTGATACCGAAGTAGACGCACAGCGAAAATAAGACGGTAGTCGTTCACACAACGACTCGCCTCAGCCCTCGATACTAAACATCGCTTTATGTCGAATAACTCGATGGCTGTTGAAAAGTTAATGGGGTACTGCTGTCGTTTCTAATTTTGCATCCTAAAAATCTGAAAAACTATAAAATCGGGTCACGATGTCGCATGGATTTCACACGTTTTAAACAGTGTATCAGAGCAAAAAGCGCCTCACCTGGTGCAGGCCGCCTATCACCACCTGGCGAAGTATTTTGGATATTCTTAAGCGGTTTACAAACGGGACAGTCGTCTCGAATACAATTCTTCCAATGCGAAATGATTTGCCGTGACGAAGCGCAATGCGCATCTGCAACATTAACGCATGGTTCCTCTAAAATTCATTATGCTGAATGAACCTGGCTGCAATTCATTATTCTGAACTCTCGCTTCCATTATAGTGAACTTGCTGCCTTCAAATAACAGCTTTCACTGCAAAATCACACATGAACCATTCAAAGGCACTGAAACAGGGCGAAGAGGGAGGGGTGGGGAAAGATGTTACCACCTCCGCTGCTTTAGAGCAAAAAACAAAGCCAGTCGGCATGCAAAAACGCATCAAGAATACAAAATATGCACGCGCGTTCGTTTGCTCATCAATTTCACCGATGTCCTTCGAAGTACTCTCTTAAAAGCACTACCACGAGCGGTAAAGCGATTCAGTAATAGAGAAATTACATTAAAGACTCCATGAGGAACTGTTCCAAAGCAGCAAGTATGCAATCCAAAGAACACAAAAGGCATTCTTTAGGGACTTCCTAAAAATTACACTTACAAAGATTTCGACCTGGGAGAAGCACTCCGAAGAACGATTGCACGAAAATACTGACCCCTTATCTCTATGCGCTCATCAATATCCGCGCCAGTCATGCCCTCACTTGCAAGAAATACGTTCGAGTTTATGAACGACAGTATTTTAATTCAGCTAAATAATCGAATGACTTCACTATTTCACAGAACCGTCCCACCATGATCTAAAGAAGGACTGATGGCACGAGGAAAGAGCACAAAAAAGGTAGCGGCTTACAGTTACACGCTCGTCCACTACTGCATGTGGTCATGTGTTGAAGAACATCTTTCATAGTTGAGCAATGCGGCAATGTACAAGCCGTCCGACCGTTCGCCATATCCTGAAGCTTATGTTTTTCATCTTCCTTCCGGCATATTCGTTTCATACTTTCTTTTCATAATAAGCGTTTCTAAATGCAAGAATGGAGAGCACTGTGAAATGATTCGGAAATTTTTTAAAACTTTATCCAACTAAAACACTATCAATAAATCGAGCCGTCGCACGTCTAATACAAATCTTCGGAGCTTGCAGCATTCCCGCTCTATACGGATTTTAGTCGAGGTCATAAAATACTCTTGTAAAAATTGCTACAATCAAAAATGCCAGTTTTCGACACAATTAAAAATGTCAGTTTTCGACTCCGTGAACTGCCCTGATTCTATTATACAGTTCGCTCCACGATAAGTATTAATATCGCCCTCTTGAAATAGAGGTGAATGAAAGATATACCGGAAATTAAGCTTTTTTATAATTCACAAAATCACGTCTGCTGCTATATAAACACACAGACAAAAAAAAGCTAAACGGATCCATGATATTTCGGCGATGATTCGTTCACCACAACACTTCGTGAAGACGTTCTTTCCTTTAAAAAAAATAAGTGCAATTGATTTTTACCCCTCCAGATCGTTCGCGCTGCTGGCATTTGTGAGCGTGAAGTAATAACACGAGCTGTTGCTGAATCAACTTCCTTTTTTCCGGATCTTGGCTACCTTGACTTCCGCCACCCAAAGGTGTGCTCATCGTACCACCTTCGCGCTGCTGTCCGGCAGTCATCCCCCCAAACTGAAAATTACAGATTTGCTTGAAACTTACTTTTCATGCTCTTCATTTTTACTCTTTCAGGCACGTCAGTTCATTGCTTCATTTTCTAGCACTTATATTCCATTCTACTGAACTTCGAAGATGCAACTCAAAACAGATGTTAGCTAATGCTATCAACTTCGATCGGTTACCCAATATTCAGCACAGCAACGGACTCGGATTACAATGTGTCGCAAAACTGTAAGTTCTACAACTAACCGAACAAACCACAGTCTAGAAGACGAACGACACTGGCGACCGAAATAACACGAAACTAACAAAGATGACGGTTTATGAGTATTAGTTTGACTCACTAGCACGATGGAGATTGACTTTCACGAAAAGAAAGTCTAAGATGCAAAGATGTGCTTGGTTTGCAGACTGATGTTTCCCGATGCATGTTGGTCGCAGTGGTTGTTTGGACGATCGGACGAATTCATATTCGCTAGCGACGACCAATCTTTAGACGCTTACAATCGACGAAATATCCAAAAGCATAAAATGTTGGGGATAATTAGAACAGCTATGCATCTCATTGAGGAAACGATGTCGAAATAAACTCGAGAAGGTACGAGTCAAGTGCAGGCTGGAAGTTGTAAACCGAAACTAGCTCAATCTACTTCTCCACTCGCCGCAGACGCGATAGTCAGACTAATTCATAAAAGCTGAGCTAATCAAAAAACATAATATACGAAACGATTCTTGAGTAAACTTCTGATAATAAAGCAATATTGTTTCAGTGATTTTTTCAGTTTAGCCGACACTGAAAAAATTATTTGAATGGTTCTATAGTAAAGATGATGGTTATCAACTTATCGAACGGTTCTCGTTCCCGCCTCATATAACACCAAAGTGTTCGACGCTTACTGGCACAGTTTCTTGAAATGAACGCGCGAATGGAGAAAGGAGGGATTCCACCATGTTGTATAGTGTTTGTCCTATGAACCAACAGGCAATGAGTACTCTATTCAGGATAGTGTCCACACCTGTTGCAGTGGTGCGTTAGAAGGAGCACTGGGGGTGGTCATTTGCGAGGGCATTGGAGGCATCATGCCTCCTTTGGAGACGTTCATCTGAGTCGATGGAGCACCTCCCATTGGCTGCATAACACTGCTATGACCAGGCGGTGCTCCAGCCTGACCGGGTTGCTGCTGCGGAGACATCATCGGATGCTCCATCATATGCTGCGGCGCCATCATCTAAATTCGACTCCTTGCTCACAGCGTTACAGTCTGTACCAGAAGGCCTCAACGCTCCCCCTCCCGCCTTGCCCACCCACTTCCCATTTAAAGCATACATGCAAAGTTATAGATGCTAAGCATAAACGACCTTACAAGGTACCTCGCCATCACTGAAAGCTGACCCAGCCCCTAGCTTACAATGGAAACAATTGACATCATTTTCTGCTGCATTTTCCTTTAGTTTTTACCTTTTCGCGCTTCCTGTTCGAGTCATTTACAGTCTCAGCTCAAAAGGTTGTAAACTGCTACAACGCTCCTCCCTACATCCCTCCCCCTTCCCATCGAAGAAAGCGGGCAGTGGTGAGCTCGTCTATCGTGGCGAAAGCAATACTGAAATCCATACAAGATCCTGTTTAGTTAAAAAAAAAAGAACGACGGCACGATCGAAGAGAACGGCGTTCTTTCCAAATTCATTTGCAATCAACCATGAGCTCATGGAACGTTATCCCGCATGAAGTCGGCGTCTAGAAAAGAAAAAGTGCAAAACAGCCCCGAGGATATCATGAAAAAGAATCCCCTAAGACAGTAGCTGCATAATGCTGCTCGAACACAAACGCTATAAGGACGAGTAACGAGATGTGGAAAAAAATAAGAACTATCCGTGCATCCGGCTTCCGGTTTCTAGATTTTGGGATGTGCGTTAATTATCTCCTGCATCACTGTTTTGGAATCAGTTTTTTTGAATGTTCCCATCGCAGCTTTTTTAAAGTCAGCTCAGTAAACACCTATGGACTTAACTGGTGAATGACCAACCGCGCATCTTCCAAAAATATGACCTCCTATTGAAATGCCATGTCGTATGAGCAGTGCATGGGCAGTAAAACAAGTAAACGAACGTTGCTAGGCTGTTGTATGTTGGGCGGAGCATTCGGAGCGTTATTGTAAGCCATCGGCTGCCCCCTAGCTACCATGTGCCCTTGCGACATCTGACCGTAATTCGGTGACGGCATCGGTTGCTGCAACGAACATTTCATCCTTATTACCTTTGTAACCTCGAATAAAGCCTTCTGCTTTACGTGGTGCTCGAAATGATGATCTTGTCGACGTTTTCGCAGTGATAATCTCGAAAAGGAAATTTGAATAAACTGATGATTATGGAACTTCTAAACATCGATCACTTCACCATACAAAAATGAAACCCGCAGCACATTACCTCAACGAGATGTCATCTGACACATAATCGTCAGTTTATTCAAAAAAAAAACTTCGCAAGAAAAAATATGGGAGTCGCTAAAGTCGACTGTCCACTCGACGTTAGCTTCTATCTCACAGAAGAAAAATGACCAACTCCCAAAATAAGGGACGAAATAAGAAAACAAAAGCCAACTAATGATCGACGGTTTGAAGCTGTGGTTCGCATACCTGGTCTTCCCACATAACTATTTCATATATGAACAATTCTGATAACAGCAAAGCTGTTGGGCGAGCCCCGGAACCTGTGCGCTAGAGATGGTAAAGAACACAAACTCGCCAAAATTATATCATTCCACCTTCCTACCCAAACAGCATCGAAGGAAGAGACAAATGCTCCTGATCTCATCCATCCTCCCTCTCCCTTCCATACGGGCGCCTCAGCAAACTAATTATTGCTACTGTTGTTCCAAACCACAAGCAATGAAGTACCGCCGTTTGAGGCTGCTGCATCGCGTAAGGGTCGGCAGGTGTCCGTTGCATGGGTGCACCAGTGGGTGGCAAACCATAACCGCTCTGTTCGTACTGTCCTCCCGGCTGCACCATCATATTACGCATCATTTGCCCACCGCTGCTTTGCTGCATGCCCATCATTCCTGAAACGCGACAAACAATTAACACAACAGTCCTATTAGCAATTAACAGTTAACCAAAATACTTTCAGATCAACGAAATCAATGGTTTTCTATTCGTCCTATACAGCTCCAAACTGATCTGCATCTACACAGACAGCAGTAGTTCGAAGGACACTACAAGGAACTACCGAAAACTCTCATCATTTGAACCTACTCGAATTCTCATTTGGTGATTCATTTTGGAAATTCATTGGTTGTAAGTGCCGTAGTTTCAAAGCTGGGGAACCACTAGTAGACAACACTAAAACTTTAGCAATGCTGGCAGCTAAGGAACGCTTCAAAAGCACGTATGTTACTGCCACGAAGCAGAATTTTTCGTGGCTGCTTAAGAAAACAAGTCACTCCAGTTCTGATTTCTGATGCTAGAACAATGTTATTCTTCCGACCAGAACAGCCCTAAAATGGAGCCAGATTTTCCTACAGACCACAGCCTAAGTTCTTGTAATCCGAAGCTGAAAACAGATTTTAAAACTCGCGGACGGAGCCAAATTTTAGAAGACCAAGGCTAGATTCAGGTTTCCCCGGCCGAAGTAACATCCGCGGTTAAAAACGATTTCTTCGTTCCCATTAGAGCTGGAAGTAGCGCCTAAGCAACGTACCGGAGCCTTACATCAATGAAAACACACAAGCTAGCGCCTGGCAGTCACTTCTTCAGGTTGGTTTCAAAATCCTCTCCTCATATGGAAATACCTATTGAGTGATAGAATCGAGATAGGAGCACTTACCAGGATGAGTGGCACGCATTCGCGGATTTGCGGCACCGTTCATCATCATTGCACCACCACCTCGGCCCATACCCGTCGTCTGTGGGGCTGCACCTCGCATACTGCTCGCATAGACTGGCCGAGTTCCTAACACATTTTCAGATTAAACTTGCCAGCGCAAAGCAGCCAGCGATCGTTTGAACACCCAAATACTTTATTAATATCGAGGAAACAGAAGCGATGCAAGAACAACTTTCAACAAGCCCACCTGTGAGTTAAACAACCGTGTCGTTTCCCCTTCCCTTTCTATCATTTCAACGTTTCAAGTAAACATAAACATTATCGGAATACCAGTACTACTCCCTTTTCTGATGGCGATAAATATTATCGAATATCGGTTACCCGAACTGAAAAAAAAAAAACGAAATCAGCTCTATACATGCCAACGGTTAGCTATTAACTGAGCTAGCTGAATTCTGATTTCTCAACCATGGTGGCTTTATTTGAAGCACATTAAAAATGTGTGCAAAAAAGTGACTAAACAGTGACACAATGGAACTAATCTCAAAAACAACTTATAGAACGACGGAACAGAAAAAGTGAAGAAATTAACAGAGGTGTTAGCAAAGGTAAGAAGGAAAGCGAAACTGAGCCGCATTACTTCAAAAGACTAAGTGAAAGAGGCCTAACCAGGTTGTTGCTGATAAGGATAGGACATCGACTGCGGTGTTTGTTGAGGTGCCATCATCTGCGAAGCAACGTAACCCCCTTGCTGACTGGGATGTCCCATTTGATTTCCTCCTCCCTGAAACCCAGATATATCGTATTAAAAAAACCAACTTTTTTTCTTTCTGTTGACAACTGCGCCTCTCAAATGCACTTCCCTCAGTTCCATTCAACGCTGTCACCCAAAGCACTTTTACAGTCAAATATAAACCTTCCAAAATTTTGGTAAGCCAACGTCCACAAGAACAACTTTTATTGCGCAAAATTGCTCTACGAAGAAAGCAGGAGTTGCGAAAATGCACAAGCAACCCCTCCCCCCTTCCCCTCATCCTTCCGAAAAAAGTCAACACCGTTGCTGCAACAAAAATCCATTCATATGGAATTAATATGAAAAATGGGTAATGTTGCCGCAAGAATATTTCATTTTTGACAAAACGATATACCGGTTGCACAGGTCCCATTTCAGGATGACCACTGGGAGGATACATCTGCGGGCCGGTCGGCCTCAAGCCTCGAGGTCCAGCTGGTCCACCTGACATAACCGCACTCGGCGGACAATTCGCTGGCGACATCATACTGGAGCCACTTGTCATCGGACTCCTGAAATGCTCATCGTTGGTCAGCTCCAAGCTCATCAATACTTTTTTGCTCAAAATATTCGGGAGCTGGAACGGCGAGAAGACTGACAAACTCCAGAATCCTCGACTGCGTACGCAACGCCGATCTCCATTTTCAACCTACCAGATAATGATGACATCCATGAAATTCTGCTTCCGGTGTATTGTCCGACACAAGCAGTACCTCCCATTGATATTTTGCTCCCAAAGGAGCAAAATATCAGGAGGTACTCCTAGATGCTCGGAATTACTCTCAAACAAAAGTTACTTCCAAGTATTTGGAAGTACACCCAAGCAGAAGGCTCTCCCAAGGACACGATACATCCAATTTAATGATTCGATTACGTCACTACAAACGAACAAATTGATCCTCCCCACACCTCGGTCAACGAAGATAACAGTGCACACTTAAGCAAAATCTCACCAAACAACCTCGCACAAATTAATCTTATAAAGTACCGTAACGCGCTTACCCCTTCTCGTAAGTCCCTACCCGATTTTGGGCTAAAATCACCACTTACTCAAAAAAAAACGAAATATCACAAAGGTAGTTTTCAAAAAAAACCTCAGAGAATCGAAGGAAAATACCCGCAATTCGATGCAGCTTCAGATGGCAAGGAACCCAGCAAACTGGAGGTCGTTAGCTGGAATGTGAAAAACATTTTCATCTCAAGTCCGTTTTAGAATGTTCCAGCACCTCTTAAAAAACTCTTTACTAGTACGAAATGTCAAACGCATACCTAGTCTGGTACTGAGTAGAATAAGGAGGTCTAGGACTGTTCATGGTCTGCGTATTTTGATTGGACTGGTTGAATAACAACTCCTGAAGAACACTCGGCTGTGCGGGTGCGTTTTGCTGGGGCGGTGGAGCACTAGCTGGCTGAGGTGGACCGGTGGTTTGCGACTGTGAACCTGGTGCGCCATAGCCTCCATGAGCACTTGCACCTGGTTGGCTCGACGGCCCCATTGCGCCTACTGACGATGGACCGCCTCCATTGCTCATCTAGAATGCAACGCTGCATTATCGGGCGGCAGTTACAAGCTGCATTAGTATAGCAAGTTTTCTGGCAGGCAGCACTGAGCCCAACTATAGCGGTCACTCAGCGCGTTCTTAAATGTAGCCTCTACTCCCTTCACAAGCGTTGTACGAGGATACTCGCTTCTTTATGTTTACTTGCCTTCCGTTGCAGTGCTATATTATTTCAGGGTATAAAAAAATTTAATATCCCGCAGTAGCTTGTACATTTTCATGGAAAGTACTTCAGTAAAAAAAGAAGTGCAGAATCCTCTTCCTCTCCTCTTATTTATAAGGAAATGTCGGAGATGATGAGTACCGTGATACAAGCTCCACTCACTTAAAGAAAAAATAATAGGGATAAAGGGAATGAGCCTTAAGAGGGCGACTAAGCGAATTTGAAGCCAAATTCGTGGAAAGGACACAATGACTGACAATCCTGAAGAAGCACTTTGTTCTGTTTGGACCTCTACAAAAATCTCAATGCCCAACTGCCATTAAATAACCGTAGGTCCAAGCAAGGATGAGCGATCTTTGCCACTTCGTGCCCGCCCCCTTCCTGCCCAAAATATGTATTATATTTGTACATATAATGTGTATATGTATGCATGTATTTATGCATATATACGCGCATATATAATATATACATGTATGCACGTATATACGTGTATGTATATGTATACATATATTATATATATATACGTATATGTACGCACATATATATGAATATATAACAGGTGCACTAAAAAAAACTGCCAAGGATAGCAGACGAGAAAAAACTCTCACGTGCCGTTACTCCTGTCTTCCATTCACATCTGTACTTTTACGTTTCCATACAGCGTTGTTCTTTGCATCTTGTGAAATGCAACTAAATTTTGATGACACACATTTGTACATATAAGCGTGGCCGAATATTTTCCTTTCACACCTTTGGCTGTGGACTGGTTGAACAGAAACAATGAAAGGAGAGTGAATAATGCAGAAGTTCCTTCCTCCGCCTCCCCCTCTTTTCACGAAAAAAAGTAAATGAATGCTCCGCGTCGGATAATGTTTTATAAAAACGTCCATCAAAAACGTTACCTATAAAATTAAAAAATGCTATATCGCAGAATATAGATCAACTTTAATCGTCTGCGATCCAGTTTCATATTGCTGAATTTCCATGTTAAAACTGCATAATGATTTCAAACGGTTTATGACACATCACACTTACATCACCATTCTACAAAACAACCCACTGCGCGTTGCGATCGCTAAGTTGAACTCCCGCTGCGAGACACCCGAGTTCCATTCCTAGCTGCTCTCACAAATTTACGATCAGTGCTATATTAGCTTTTAAAACACATATTAGACATGACGCCATAAAAATACCGTAACTCACCCATCGGAATTTTCGAACGCTACCAAACGAAGAAGTAAAATAACAAACCGGCAAATGAACGCTGGATGGCTGCTGAGAGATGGGATCCATGCCTGCTCCATTTGACGACGACTGTGCCTGATTTGACGGTAGCGGATCCAATTTCTCCAACTCACTCAACGGATCGTCGTCAAAATCTTAAATCAACAGAAATCATTATACAACTTCGACCCATCCTCCCCCCCTCTCCCCGAATTTTCATGAGCGTCTAAAGGCTTAAGCTTCTGCGCGACCCCATCCCCAACCCGGAGCTGATTCGCATAAACCAACCAGACATACAACTAAACTGGTATTTATTCGTTCTTTATCCACGGTATGCACGTCTACTGATCCCAGAATGGTACAGAGAGGGGGCTACATATTTCGAGGACGGAACAAATACAGCATTACGCGCTCAAATGTGGTATGGTTCAACAGCTGCACACTGTAGAAGTACGATGTGGTGCGTGGAAGCTGATGACGAAATATGGCACACTAAATTTACTGAGACATTTAAAGTGATTTGTTCCACCTGATCGATAGCACAGAAAAATTTATATATGATGGAAGACTGCAAAACAAATGCAAAATGTTCATCTTCATTGTATATTCGTACACTCGCCAAATGGCATTTGGACGAGTGATTATCGATGTTGTAGCAAAGTTTAGGTTAACATTTGAACTATTATTCTTAGAGCTCACAACCGTATTTTGCCGAACTCTTTGAACCGACCCCCAATTAAATATCCATTTTATACGCACACACTGCGTTAGATTCAATAAAAACTCAAGACTTATCCTAGCTTTCACAAAATGCCAGCAGTATTCTGGACTGACAGGGAACATCTACCCATCGTGATGGTCCAACATAAAACAAAATAAAATAAGGTAGCAATAACGATGCAGCTGGAAGCCGAGACTGCAAATTAAGACCGGATGTAAAGCAATAAAGAGATGGAGGTAGGGGACGAAGCAAATGTATGTTTCACACAATGTTCACTTTGGCAAAAGTGTTGGCAAAAAAAAGCTAGCACAAAGGGACTCTATTTTCGGCGACATGTCTTGAGCAAGACACTATTCGACAGCAACGGGCTCAGTTGCTGTCATTTCTATATAAATTTCCTTTGCTTCCATGCAGCACTTTACAGTACAGTTCAGCATCCCGCCCAAACAAAGCAATCATCCATTTGTAAATAAACTCAATCAGCACTGTTTAAAACTGAATACACAGCCATAAATTGTGCATAACGTAACTCAAACTGCATAAACAACCCGCGATAATTTGCATATTATTAATTCGGATATTACGTTGTTACTTTGTTGTTTCTTGCTCCTTTTTATTAGCATGAATAATCAACTGCTTGGCAGTTTTACAGTGGACACCATTACCCCTTTCTCTGTCTACCACACTCTCTCTGTCCTTTTCTCTATCTCACTCTCTCTCTCTCTTCAGAAAAACCTCTGCAAATGCCGCTAGTTGCAGCTATTAGTAGATGATACAGAGATCTGGCTAAGCAATTTGAAAAGACAACATTCCATTTGAAAGCCACACAAACACTCAGAGGGTAACAGCGTGGCGTCGAAGTATCAAAGCGCAGCGACGAAAGTTCAGATGAAGTGAGAACATTTGCGCCATAGCGTCGTTTCAACACATGGTCACACATAAAAGTGCTATGGTGTTTAAGTGCGCGTTAATATCTTCAAAACGAATGACGTACTTGAGACGCTGCACACTGATATAAACTTTTACAGCGACGAAGACAAACGAAAAGAATGAGCGACAATGAGCAACAAAGATGCTACAAAAATTGATTTTAATTGATCGGTTACAGATAGCATAAATACTTCAGCCTTTACTCCTGAACTGTTACAGATCAAAAATTTTTAAAAATTTTGCTTAGCGAGGAGGGGGTATCTATATTTGACATCTGACTTCAGAATAAGTCGCCGAATATGAATAACAAAAACAAGAGTGATATTTGATCACGTTTATTCACAAACCGAGATATTAGACGGCCTTCACATGAATTCTCAAAAACAAGGTGTAATATAACACGAGGGTGCCGAAATGTGCAAGTATCCACCACAAACCAGCAACCTTCAAGACTGTTCCCCCCAGCCCCCATCCGACTTCGCCCCACAATGGCCAGACAAACTGTTCGATTGCAACTGCTCAAAGGGGCCGTGGTACGAAAACCATGGATTAAGCTTCGTGATGCACCCTCTAAAGTAACGCTTGCTTGATATAACACCATAAACTATCAAGCTACACCCCCCAAGGTGGGATGTCGCAAAATATGAACAGCAACTACCATAACACAGCACCCTTCCTTCGTCAAACGTAAAGGATAGCCTCAAAAAAAAATCACACTATGATCGTGAAAATTCAATCGATAAACAACAACGTGCGTATCGGTCTAGAAGCGCGTGGCGTTCGGATGTACTCAAAATGCGTCACCTCACATCACAGCAATGCACCTGCCACTCGCCAACACAATAAATACTCTACAATCGCTGTCACGTCGCTAATTTTGATGCAGAAAAATAAAGAAAACGGACGATTACCTTACTTCTTTCCCATCTAAACGGATCTGTTTGTGAACAATCCCTCCGAATCCCTGCGCATGCCTCCAGATTTTCGGGAATGAGGGAGGATGAATAGGAGGAAAAGGGAATTTGAAGGACGATTGCTTATGCTTACGTAAGGCATATCTGTAACTGTTACTCGTAGCTATCAGTCATACAAGCAAGAGCCATCCGCGTTTGCTTTTTTAACAGCATTTACGCAGACGCGTCACGCCAACCGCATAATAATAATAATAACATTACGCAAGCTTTACTCAAACATCGAACAAGAGAAAGTAACGCGAGTTTATCGAGTACTTAGAGTACCACATATGCCAACCCGTAAGATTCTACAGTTAGCGAAAAGGAAAAGCGAAAATGCTCCAAAAGATGGCTTAAAAATCATTTTGTCCCCTATTTTCACCATGAAATCTTCGCTTTGAGTCCTCATTTAGTGCTACAATACCTAAGATCGTGTTAAATGCAAGGATATTTCCATGGAACTAAAAGGCATATAGCAATCCAGCTGCGACGACGGCAGGAGAAGCTACGGGTAAGGGATCCTGTTAAAGCCAAACTAACACCAATCTTCATAAAAACAATCTATGCCGCTATTGAAGGCTCATAGCAAACCTAACGTAACGCATTGGCTGCGAGACTACTGAAAACCGGCGTACCACTTTCACAATTTCCACATACTTCAGTAATTACGACAACGAAGAGGGGAAAAATACGGAACAGTATAGAAGAAAAAAGCGGATGATGGGTACGATGGGTATTGTTTCCACTCCCACAACTCATTGATGAAGAGTAAGGGAAGACAAAACAGATGAAGTTTCTTAAGCGCACACCTATTTTCCTCACAATCTCGAAAGAAGTGCCAGATCGTGCAGCCGGCTGCTCATAAGTCTGTCAGTGTTAAATGAGCGGTATCAGCATTTCTCTGGAATCTTTCAAAAGATCGTACCATCTCCTTACTCCTCCTCCCCCCACCTTTCCCCCCAACTACTCTATTGCACAAATTCTCATTCGTATAATGGAAAGGCAACTGAGGGTGATACAAAAAACGGCAGAAAGTAATAAAGAAATGGACGTAATGCACACATTATGACTATTACGACAACTGCAGAACTGGTATAATTTAAGACGTTCTACATAAGAAACCGTGAAGGATAAGACATTTCGGCTCGCTTCAAACACTTCCGGGGATGAATGCAGCAGGCATGATGAGTGAATGTGATTACAGCAGTTTCTAAGCGCAAATCAAATTGTAAAGTTGCCGATCCCCTCCCCTCCCCCTACCTACAAAACTATCAGCAGATAATACAACCATAAAATCTCGATTCCATCAGAATTCAACCTCGAAATTACTCCAAACTAAAAGCCCAATCTCGCTAGCCAGGGTACCAGAGAAGATGCCATCGACTAAACGAAAGCACGCGTCAGCCCCATCCCACTCTCCTTCAACTAATTTCATTTTATATCCTTCACTTTTTTGGTCAATTTTTAGCGCTACTAAAATTTCTTTGTTTCTTTATATCCCTAATAAACGTGACGAAAGAGAACGTCACTTTATAATTTAAGGAGGGCACTTTAGGTTTCAGTCACAACTTACAGACACCTGGCTCGTTAGCAGCAATTGCGCTTTCGCCGCACGTGCACGCAACGCTTTGAGAAGCGAGACACACGTAGCAAAACACTGGCAAGTTGCCCTTCAAACGAACTTCATTGCATAAGTGCGTGCACACAGCGTTGCGAATGTTTTGCAGGAACCAGAATCACATGTTACTTGCGTATCCAAAATCCCCTCCCCCCTCCGCCTACGGTAGAGCAAAACGGCTGCTCTGACTGATATATGCTTTTACTTGCCACTCAACAAGGGTTTATTTCGGTGAGTTTACAAGCAAAATTATAAAATAAAAACAGTGGAAAACTAAGTCCTGAATTACTGCCATAATGAAGAGAGATAAACTCTTCTGAAGCCAGCGCTGAATCTATACTCGCCTGATGGCGGGTTGGTCTGTTGCAGTGAATATAAATATGGAGGGATATGTGCGCAAATGCTGCCAAGACGCGCGCTTTCGGCAACTGCGCCTCGCGAAGAGAAATGTTCGCTAGCCCGTTCCATGTCCCAACCATTTAACGACCGCCTGTATAAACCCGGATCAGAAACCTTGCATTTACATTGCTATTCGACTGGTCAGTTACAATGCTACTTGCAACCGGCAAAGTTTATGAGCAATACAACAGCAGACAAGAAATAAAGACAGCCCTATATCCAATTTACATCCGCTGAACTTCTCAACTTTAACTATGTGGTTGCTGAGATAAAAGTATCAGGTGGGCAGACGGCAACAGATGATGAATATATCTTAGAGCAATAAATATAGTTTGCAATTTGCTTTTGCAAAAATTAGCAAGAAAACACAACTGACCTTGCGCGGGAGAGACAAAGGAAAAAAAGAAACCCCTACAACGACCGGCTGGCACTGAAAAGCTAATCTGATAAATTAGGGAATTTATGATCAGCAAGTTTATCAAATAATGGATGAGTTTACCGATAAGTCCCGTAACTCGTGCGGACGACTTTTGAGGGTTCGTTATGGAAGTCACTCACGACAGGCGAAGCAGGTATAAAGAAGGAAAGGATGGAAGATGGGGGAAGGTGGGAGAGGGAGGAAGGGGGCACGGGCGAATATGGAGATGTCACAAGCTCTGTAAACTATTCCGTATGTTCCTTCAAACGATCACAGTACCGAACTGGTCGATAAACAAAATTCTTCCTTAACCCAATGCCCTTATTGTTTTCTCTAGACCCTCTACTATAGGCATGGTACTAACGATCATAGTAATCCCGCATCCGTAACCAAACCAAACAATGGGCAGCATAAAAAGCAAAACATGTGTAAGAATGGCTAGCATAGCTGCTCAAATAGAGTAGAAAAATGATGTATAAAGGAGCAGAAGTAAGCACTTGGGATTTCTAGAACCACTATATAACGTACACTGGAACTTAACCTATTAATCTAAGAGCGAATCAATACTCCAATCCAAAAAACAAGCTGGACGTTTTTTCCTGCTTTTTTAAAATTTTATTCCAGCTCTTTCTTTACTTCATAAAGTTTGTCTCGTTTTAGCCTCCTCGTTTCTCTTATCCATTTTATTTCAACACGCCTGTCAGTGTTCAGTTCCCGAACCTTCGTATGGTCTTCGCTTTTATTTCGGGCCAATAAACGCTTTTATTATCCCTTTGCTGGCATCATAAATCATCTCTCCTAATTTTCGAATTTTTCGTGACCTCAACTATCCAATCTTTCTTTTTCAGTTTTTTCTCAATCTTTTGTAAATGCATCTGTGACCTCATCTTGGATGTGAGAAATTCGACAAAGATAGCCCGGCCGGGTTGGTTATAAGCTCGTCTAAATCTAGCGCCACGTACAGAGCTGTCCGCATCAATCGATGCAGCACGGGATATGAACAAGATGACACATAAGTCACCTTATCGAGCTCTTCTGCATTTCAAAAGAAATTTTTCAGACGCGAAGGGGAATCAAAAATCATTGCAGAACGTGGCTTTTATTAAGAAACTCAAAATACTGATGGGAAAACGTATACGTTACGATAGAATACGACTTGAAAGAACAGTGACCGTTGAGACAGCAAACACAACACTGTTCTTTCAGCTGATGCACAGTCAGCGCTCAGTGATCTCACTGCTAAATCACATAATTAAAAAGTCCCATGGTTATAAGCATAAGTAGTACCGATGAGAAGAATCACCGGCCAACCCTCTTGCACCAACAGCACTCGTCCTTTTGCAATGAACGGCCTTGAAACAACCGAATATTTAAGCACATAAAAAATAACGGTAACAACTCGAATGCAAACATCGTAAAACTTGCGGTTTGCGCGAATAGAAAAACGTTCGTGAGTTTTAAAAGACCAACCCGACGGTGAAGAAAGCTTCTGCTTCTTCGTTGAGGGCTCGTCCATAATATCAGTCGACATCATCTGTCCCTCGTCGTTTTCAAATTTGCAAATAGTTTCAAAGCTTGGTAGAACAGATTGCTGGAAGGATCGCCGCCCAAAAGGGGGCTCTCGTAGTTAGTGGACGCTAACAACAGTAGCCAGTGGCAGCGGCTGATTTGTCGCTGCTACAATAAACAGACTAAGTTTCTCTGCTGCGACTTCTAAGCGGCGGCTAAAATCGTGCAATACAGTGCACATTCAATTCTTGAAAAGTGTCGCTCGCCACTACAGCGGCGCCGCACTTTCAGCCGGAACGAATCGAATATCCCACTTGTCTGCCGACAGATATCCGCCCGACAAGCGACCAACCGATCCGACAAATTGTCGCGCCGTCCCTCTCTGCGCGACCACTCTCTCTGCTAAGCACGCGTCGCGTTACTGATGTGCGCGGCTCTGAAACAAACACAACCCTAGCCGTCAAATGCACTTCCGCATCGAACTTCGCAACTACGCTGGACGAAATTCCAATTCCGCAACAAGTACCTCCTCACGTCAGAACCCTCCCTCGTCAGCACACCTACTTACAGCTATTTTTCACCGCTCGCAAAAAAAAACAGAAAAACCGTCACGCTTACATTAGACTGGAGTCGCTTGCTAAGCGAAACTTCTAAGCTCATTGTTTAACGGAAAGCGAGTTAAGGTGTTGTGGTCAAATGTCCAGCGGGTGTTTTAAAATGGGAATGTGTGAAGAACAACCGCTGAAGAGAGAGGTCGCAATGCGTGCGGTCAGCGCTTATAAACTACAGCAGACAGTGGCGAGAGGCTGTGCGTCACCGAAGAGAGGCAGAAAGTTCGGCTGAGCACCGCAAAGCAACGAACAAAATTTGCGCATTCGCAAAGGGCGCTTCTACTGCCTGCTGTGTGTCGCTGGACAGACAGAGGCGCTCGCTCCGCACACCACCATTCAAGATGGCAACCCTCGTCTGTCGTACGAATACGCTCCCGTCACGACCAGTTCGCCCACCCACCGCATAAGCCCCCAACGTTCACTACTGTAACTGCGTGGCGCCCATTCAAACGATATACATATGCCATCATTCAATTTTACCAAAACCCCAAATTACGATCGATCTTCTTCTCTCTCAACTGGCATTAAGACTGACTTCGAGCTATGATCATTACTTCTGATTTCGTGCATAGCATTCTCTCGTTTTAGAACGAGAAAGTTCATGAGCAAGGCGGTTAAAGTTTTAAACGTGTTTCATGTTTAGGAGTTTAACTAGTTTTGATTAGTAAGCTTAGTGATAACGTAGCTAATTTGTACTAACAATTATGGGTGAAAATAAGGGAACTTCGAGAAAAAATTAAAGGCCGTTTGCTAGTTAAGCCCCTCTCACGTTCCTTTCCCTTGTTTACGCCATTCGCCGACTTCATCTTTCTGGCTTCATTTTATTGGTTCCGCAAAAAAGTGGACTGTAAAGCCTCCTCTCCACTGGAACAGTCCAGAATCGTCAGAGTTCACTGCCTCCCCTCCCCCTCACCGAGAGCCAAATAAACAGAAACGGTCGTTTACACGACGACCCAGATGTTGTTATGCATTGTTTCTATATATTTAGTTACGGTCAGAAAGCAATGCAAAACAGTTTATTTGTCCATGACTTCCCTCTATCCCCAAGAAGGTTTTCTGCATAGAGCTGATGCAAGGTGGTTGACCAATCCAATTCAGCATCGTAGTCAAGAATGTTGGAACAAATGAGTGTGGCCGCTTTTCGACCACCCAGTAGAACAAGCTTTGGAACAGAAGAAGCAAACTGGAACATCATTAAAGTGGAAATGTAAGACTCACGAAATATGTAGGTGAGGCTCAAATGCAAAGAAATAAGATGTGTATTAAGAACGCGTGAGGAAGCCACATGCGTCCTGCGTACATGCATTTGCCTTAAGTTTCCAATTCGCTATGAGATT
>JPKZ01001669.1:62380-82231 GCA_000803305.1 Toxocara canis
TTTAGACGACACCAACTTCTGTGACAGCATTTTTTCTTTTAAGGATGCAGGTCACATAGACGCGCATACATGGGCTCTACTCCGAAAATCCGAAAAATTTTTGTCCAATGTTCTTAGGCTGAATTTTGCTAATAACGTTCAAATGTACGGCAAAATTATCCCAACAATGTTTTCTAGCGCGTTGTTCACATCAACGAAGCTGTAAAGACGCCAGTGTCGAAAGAACGTCGTAATTAATGCAGTTTGTTGAGAACTGCAAACATGTTTGTTTGAAGGTTGCATGTGCTTCTAATGAGTAACCAACGAACCAATAATCATCGGACCAATCCGCATGGATTTTAATGTTTTAAAGAACAACTGTGGCGCTACAGCAATCGCTACAGTGATTAATGGTTACTACGATTCCCTAAAAAGATGTTGTACGACTCATTGCTATCCGCTAACAGCATTATAAGTTCTTTTTATCTTACTTTCAATCGGAAAATGTGAGCGGATTTGTTCCGGCTTTCTTGGTTGCCGTAAAGAATATGTGAAAAGTGATTCTAATGTTCAAGTTAAGGAAGAATTCGACACAAGATATCACCACATTTCTGCTGAGAAGCGACACTGTCGCCTCATTTCCAGAAGCCGTCCCACTTCACACGATCGACGACAACGCCTCAACGCATTAGTGGTTGTGCTGAGAGAGAACGGCTTCTCAGGTTGTTCCAACACTTTTACAAATCGAAATAATGTGAGATTTGCCGACGTATGAAACACTTAGAATAGTGGCCATTGCTCAAATCAACTGCGATGTCTTTATGTGTAACAGCATGTTTCGTATGTTGAGTAATGATTCAAACTGGCGGAGAATATTCAAGTAGACTTATGTTTCTGAGGTCTGCGAACTTTATATGTTACATATTTTAAGTGAATCACTTCAAGCAATGAAGTGACAAACATGGCTGTTGTCCTAAGCTGCCGCCTGTTGCGCAACACAGACCAAACATCAAGGCACTGCGGTTAGTTTGTCGTTCCGCCGGTATGGTAAGCAAGTGGAGGGCACGTGGACATTACAACGATAAGCCGGTGGAGGGCGGGTGAGCGTTACAAGGGTAGGCGAAGGGGAGGGAGATGTGCGTTGCAGTCTTGGAACTCACATGAAAGCTGCTTCTCCGTTTCTCGTGGCTGTAGTAGATGAGCATTTTTGCTGAAATTAGAGTTTCGTCCCATCTCGTTTTCATTTTCCACGCCACGTTTTCACAAAGGGACATCACAGTAGAAAAGAACGTTTGTTCCACATCCCTAATATCACGTTTCACTTTTATCACAACATTATGGCACATCGTATGGTACGTTGAAAAAAAAAACCTCGATTTGATAATTTTCGATTAAATTTTCGACCGATGCGAAATGCAGCCAGTGGGGTTCTGTTCTAGCGTAAACCTGTTAACCCCTGTAGAATGTTCCATAAAGTAGTTTTCAAAAGTGTTTAAAAGTTGTTTGCAGGGGTGTTATACGATAAAGTGAGACAAACTTTACCGATCACCGATTACTTATCGCGATACGATTGGAGAAAAAATGTTTGCGGTGATTTAAAGGAAGGGCTTATCGAAGGGATGACACATTTTCCGCGAGGTGATTTTAGGATCTATCTGAGTGATAAAATATTTGCATTATGGCATCCGTATGTGACAATTGTTATGGTCAGAGCTGCCGGAAAAACCGTTTTTGTGTTGTTGAAAAATTCACTAATTAAGTGCTGCATTTGTGATACTTGTGATACTCATCGCCAACAGTCTTTGTGTTCACGTTATTTACTTTTGCGCATTTGCACACAACTGTCATATTAAGTGTTCTTGAACGAACACATTTGCTTCAAATGGCGCGATAAATGGAACTGAATACAGCCAACAGTCTTTGTGTTCACGTTATTTACTTTTGCGCATTTGCACACAACTGTCATATTAAGTGTTCTTGAACGAACACATTTGCTTCAAATGGCGCGATAAATGGAACTGAATACAGAAAGTGATGAAAGCGGAAAACGATTTTTTTTTCGAAGTGGTTCTTCTGAAACTAGCAAAGGCGGTCGTGATACGAAGTGAGGATGATGGACAGAGGGAGGGAATCCGATGAATCATTCTTCAAATAAAGGCAAAGTACGTTGACGAGGATACGAGGAGGACATTTGCGTGCCGATGAGCAAAACAGTATATAAGGCGAAATTCGAGGAAGCTAAATTGAGCACATCAGAAGGTGTAATGTTCCACTTTTTATGAACGGCAATAGTAAGTTGCAACGTAACTTGGGGAATGTGCTTTTTCAGTTGACCAGGTTTGACATTTATGGATTGGCCGATTTTTGGTTTTAGCGATTTTCAACCACTAAACAGGAAGGGGAAGTGTTTAAAGCATCCTTGTGAAACAGTATGATGATGGACACTTTTAGCCTGCCAATTAACGTCAGCTAATTGCAAGAGCCGTCCCCTCAGTTTCAGCTTCTTCGCGTTCTAGTCGGAACCCTTTTTAAATTTTAGAGTTCCCTTTAAAGCGTTACTTGCTCAGAACAACTAAAATTTGCAAAGATAACATCGATCATAGAATTCCAAATAAGAAAAATCAGACATTCATATTGAAGCCATAATTTTCGGTTATAATAGTATATTTGCTAAATGTCTTATGCGTTTGAACTTTGTCAGTTGATGAGTGGTAACTGTCGACTAAATTTTCAGCGTTGGCATTCGCACAACTCGCTGGCATTAATCCTTTTCGCGGTCTTTTCACAGCGGTCTTTATGCCGTTATTGTATGTGCTTTTCGAATATGACATTCATCTTTCAATGGGTGAGTAAGTGTATAGCAAATCAACAGAATTGCAGAAGCAAAGAAAAACGCATAGAAGTGACTCAAAAATTTTCTCTCTTGGGAGGAAGAAATTGTGAATGTTTAGCGAAATGCATAAATGAAAACGTGACAACGATAGGAGCTACTTGATTATCGCATCATATTAATTAAATCGTTCATTTCTCAACAACTGCAGCATACAGTCAATTCAATTCAAGTGTTCGCACAATGAATGGAAATAGCAGATTTTAAAAAGTCTCCCAAAATATTTTTTTTTCAAGATTAGCATCTAATTTTCCTAGTTCTTTTGCACTCCCGACTAGTCTTTTAATTTATTTCGCCATGCAGACAACGAAGTATATAAATAAGGAAATTTCTCACTTCAGTGTCCATTTTCCACTTATCACCGTCCAGTGTATGAATGTATGTGAACGTTGACGGTAATCAAAATCAAAAGTACTGCAAGAATAAATCATTAAATTTCGACATATCCGTTTAGAGTTCTCATGAACGTTTCATCGAACGTAGGCGACCAACGTCGTGATAATTAATTGTCACGAATGGTGCACACAGCTGAGAATGTCAATAAGCAAATCTGTGCAAAAATTCTGTCTAAGACGAGGGAAAGCACACCATTTGCTCTCGTCAGCCAACTTCGCATCTGCCCTCTCAGTAGAACAATGAAATGAAGCCTACCGTCGCAAGATGCCCGTTGTTTGTCATCCTTTTGAAGATCGGCGTTTCTCATCATTTAAACGCAGTAAACAAATTAGCGTTGAATAGCATAGCGATACCCTCACAAGACTGACATTTTCAAAATTCACTTTCTATAAAAAATATTTTCGTTCCTCTTCATATTCATTGTTAAAGGCAGTGTCCTGTAAACCACATGCATGCTCGCCTAACAATTAAGCCAATTTGTGAAGCTCACTTTGACCTCACTGTTTCTCCAGAATGCCAAAAAAATCAACGCTTTTTCTAAGTCAGTCCTGCCTGCTGTCTTTTGACCGTGAATGACGTGTCAATTAGAACACAACTATAATTTTTTGGCTCAAGAATGGTTGAAATTTATTTTCAAGGATCATCACTGATCGCATCACATATTATTGGAAGTGTTACTACAAAGATGATAACAAATTCCACCAGTGAAATAAACGGACAACAATTATCGTACTCGGAGACTGTCGCATTCACACTTTTCTTTTTCAGCTCTCTTCTACAGGTTTGGTTTAACATATCGAAACTCGTCTACGAGAAGTCTGCAAAATGTTTTTCAAATTTTCTAAAAGAGGGCATAGTTAAACGAAAGACCGCTTAATTAAATCAAGAAAGGCCAAATACGCAGAGAAAGACATAGGGAATTGAGCGACCCAACATTTTCGCCTTCTAGTCTCGGGAATTGTATGAGGAGATTTGTAATCGGAATTTTTTGTAATGTTTTTACCATTTACTTCTGTGCAGTACATTCAGCAATGAAGTGAGTGGCAAATGGAAAATTTGTGTAACTGATGAAAAGTTGATGTGCGCCCGGCGAACTGTGAAGCGCTGCGAAAACGATTTTTTAGAGGAAAAAATAACATATCAAAACGCATAGCGTAGGAATGGTTTGGGTCAATTTAGGTCGGAAAAAGCACGAAACATATCGTAAATTTACTCTAGAAGAAGGAGGCTTTTGTTAATTAGGGGTATCTACTAAAATGAATGGGTCGACTGATGCAGTGTGAAATCCGAGTGCTTTAATTCAAATCCCCTACTTGTATAGCGAGGTGAAGAGAAGGGAAGGGAAGAAAGGATCAATTAGTCATAATATCCTGGCTATAGTACGAGAGAAAAAGATGAAAATAAAAGTGAGCCCGCCGATAAGAAGCAAAGTTTTACTCTCAGCTGTAAGTTTTGCGTGTCCGCCTGATGGAAAAACGTATTCTTGGCTGAGAATTTAACATTTTTACGTCCAGCCGAGCTTCATCGGGTTTTTCCAAACCGTTGCATATCTCTTCGGCAGACCATCCTTGGTTCCTTGATGAATGATGGAATCATAAAGAGATGAGCAAAAACTTCCTACAGGTATTGCTGACTCTTTTCCGACCAATTATTCCTCTCGTCGATATAGCAATCAGCCTTATGCCACGTCATTTAATTTCTGGATTCTGCTTTGGTGTCGTGTCAATAATCTGTTTTCGTCAGCTACCAAATGTTATACATATCGAAGCAGATGATCCGTGCTCTTCGTTTGATTCTCTTTCAGTAAGTTGACGCTTTAAGAGGCTCATGATGCACTCACTTATCGACAAGAAAAGCGTCAATTACGACTTCTCGGCTAACGTTTTAAGTTGCATTTTAGGGCATGTTTCTGCACATATGATATGCTGCTCAACTTGTTAACAAAAACTTGAAGTCTTCCTCGCTCAGTGCCTTTTATGAGTTTTTCTTCTCAACGAAAATACGTTATTGGGCATTCATGTGTTTGCGTTCGTATTATTTATGTGTCTCTCCATTCGCTCAGTGGCTTCAACACAGAAGTGAGAAAAGCTATCACCATAAAACATGGCGAACATAATCGATGGCATTGCGAGCTATGCAAGCAAACTTTGCGATCTCTCACTTTTATCATGCATAGATAGTGGTGAGGCGACAAGCTAGGCCAGTGCAATGGTGACCCTTTCCCAAGCGGGGAATTTTGGGGGAAATGAGATCGTAATTTCGAGGAGAATGGACGTCCATGGCGGCATCAGTCGCGCTCGCATGGAAATCTCCCTTGACCGTCATCAGTTCACAGCGCCGTCAACAGCAACTAACTGCTTAGTCGCAGGCTGAGCGGAAATTGTTAAACGTGACATTACTCACTTGGTTTTGTAAGATGTTCAGAACGAGTTGGAAAGATTTAACTTGGAGTGCGAAAAGCGCATATCATGCAAGCTCACTGGCGCACTTCCTAGTTAGTTTTTCTGGGCGCAAACCGATGGACTAAGTGACAACAGTGCAATATTTCGACGTTTCTGTCAATCTTAATCCGTTGACGCGTCTTTGAATTGCGTTATGGAAAAGATGAAATCATTTTGAGTGTTGACGATCAAATGAACAACACTTTAAGCGCACTATCGATATTTAGAAACAAAAGAAGTATTTAATATAAGGTGAGAAACAGATGAGTGACATTGAACAATTGGATGAGAAAAATGAGCAACAATTCTGAGCGATTAATTTTTCATTTAACAAATTTGAGATTATTCCCAGCTAATGTCCCATTGATATACAGTGAGAAATCGCATTGTAAAAGTTCTTCGACGATAACGAAATGAACACTGCTTGGCCGACAAACTTTGCACTAATTTAAAAAAATTTTTTTGGCTATTTTTCACATCAGGTGGTGAAGTCAGTAGTAATGCAACAAGGAAAAATTGCAGTTAGAAGACGACTCTTTACAGAGTTCGTATTAGCAGGATAATTACTACCAACAGTCGAATTTGCGAATTTGCGCGAAATGACGGGAAGGTCACACCGTAATCACCTGCATAATGTCCTATTCCCTAGATTGATCCTTCTGTTTCAACTATAGCCGTCCTTCCGCGTTGACTTTTTCTTTCCAACAATAGCCTCACAGCACTCCAGCTTATAGTAACGTTTCTGTTCTCAGGGTTGTGAAAAATAGCACTGCTATGAAGACGGCCTCCCTGTCGAAACGTCATCAACAGAACAGCCATTTCGGACTCCATTCAAGCACAATATTTAGCGCACTTTGATCGCGGTAGCTCGATCGGATGTGCGAGAAGGAGCAATCGATTTGTAGTGGCCTCAATTTCAAGTTTATTTCTGGCTCCAAGATGGAATAATATACGACCGAAAATTCGTAGCTTCTTTTCTGCTTTCACTGTATCTGAAAAGAAGTTTGCTTAACGGCTTCTCGAAACTCGTAAATAGCGAAAAATTGCGAATAAAATTGTTAAAACGAAGATCTTGGTCAAATAGTTCCACTGGCACCAAAACGAACCGCTCAAATGTGAAGACACGTTTTTCCTCTGATGACATAAAAAGAGCTGCTCAGCCTTTGACCTATCGATCAATTTTTGATCCTAACCCCCCCACCCCCTCACCCCCATCTACGTTTAAACTGCTACTTGCCCTTTCTGATTTGTAAACTGGTTAATCTATCTACGTTCTTCTAGTTGACCATCGACCAACTTTAATTGATCGTTTGAAATAATTTTTAATGCGGATAAATTTTTATTTTTGATGATCAGCATTATGCTTTCAGTGAATATTCTTGGTTCGATTTGTTCGACGATTGAAGCATATCGTCGGCAACATAAATTTGTTGCATTGCTCCACAGTGCGCATATAAAGTGCATTACTTGAACAAGTATTTTTAATAGTTGTGCGCCGTTTATTTTGTTCAACAAAGGGAGCGTAGATTACGAGTAAGAGACATGAAGGGAATGAAAATACTACGAAAAGAAACAAAACAATCAATTAAAACTTGCTCAAAAATTGTTTGCGCGTTTTGCTGTGATCTTTCTTCGATGTTCTATGGGAGCGCAGCCGAGCAGTAAAATGCTTAAAAACACAATTCCACAGCTGCACCTCACAATACATGACTTATTTCAGTGCATATGGTCAGTGGATCGTTGGGTACGGAAAGTGAATCCCTATGTGGCATCAGCTTCATTTTGCTCCCTAATTTTCCTAGTTATATCGAAATTCGTCGTACATATAATTTTAAGAGACAAAATGATTTTATTAATTCCTGCCGATTTCACGCTGGTTTGCTTCTTCATTCTTCAACGCTCAACGTGAACGTTTTTATTGAGCTTCAACGCTTTTGAATTTTTGTGAATTTGTCGAGTTGTTTTTTTTTTTCTACTGAAAGAGTGCGGATATTCGCTTTGCTGTACGCTTTTACAAGTTACTTTTTTCGATCTCGAATTCAAAATTTTTCAGAATCTTTTCCCCTTTACAACTTTGGACACCGTGCTCGCCCTCTCTGTATTACTCTGTAGTATTTGTTTTCTTTTATTGAAGTTTGTATTTGCCTGTAATGGATACTTTCTCAATACTTCGCAGTTTTTTTTTTTTGATGTTGTGGGTGACAACTGAATGTTTGGTTAACGAAGTGGTATTCAATTTTTGCTTGGACTATCATTAGTGTTGACTAGGTCTGACCTTCGCCGTACCTTCGATTGCCTCGACGAAGATTTTCTTTACGTGGGTCATCTTGAGAACATTTCGAAAATATTTAACGATAAACTCGAAACGGAACGCACACCATATTGTTTTCAAATTTCTTCTCATTGTTCAGAAGCACTAAATAGGAGCTGAATTTTTTATGTCAGTGGAAAGGGCGTAAAAAGTAAATTCACAGCCACATGATAAGATTTTTGCAGGCACTTAATAAGATTTTTGCAATTACTTATTAAGATTTTTGCAAGCACTTAATAAGATCTTTGCAAGTACTTAATAAGATCTTTGCAAGTACTTAATAAGATTTTTGCACTTAGTAAGATTTTTGCAGGTATTTAATTAGATTTTACCAGTTACTTAATAGGACTTTTGCAGGTACTCATCTGTGCATTTCTTTCAAAGGTTATCTCCGCAGAGGATGCATATAACGTGAAAACTATCGCAAATTCCTCGTCATCTGTGTGTGTATTCTAAGTTTTGAATTCGGTTCACAGCGTTGTGACCATCCTATTGCTTATTTATTTTTTGAATTTCAGCGATCGATGTGATTATTTCATTAGTTTTTGTCGGCAAACAAGCAGCTTTTGTTGTTTTATAATTAAAAAAACTATAGAATCGTATGGCTAGCGAGTCAATGCAGCAGTGCATATACATCAGTCATAAAGTTATATCATAGCTGCAAGCTCATGCTATGATACCTTTGACGAAGATGGAATCGTTTTTGCTAGACAGCGATTCCTAAACGGAAGAAATCATTAGGATGGTCATATTTTTGCCTTATCGCTACACCTTATCCAACTGCAGTGTGCCGTCGTTATTCATTCCGGACGCAACAATAATACCGCTAATTTGGGATGATATTATCGTGCTAGCGATTCTATCCACTGTACTTCATTGGCAGGTACTATCTGGCCTCATTAAAGGCAAACAACGCCCAACATTGAATCGCGTAATTTTTTCTTTTTTTTGGCTAGGCTATAGGACTCCATTAGTGTACTGTGGTCTCATAGTGCGTGCCTTGGTTGTGTACATCACTATTATTGCGATTGTTATGCACAGTGTATAGTAAATTTTGGTGATCATTAAGTTTTCCTAATATCAAAGCGTTTCTGTTTGAGTGGCGATTCAACAAAATAATTAAAGCAATAGGAAACACTCGAATGAAAATAAAAGCTGTCGGAAAGGTGCGAGATTAGAAATGTGATAGTGATGTTAGTTTTCTAAAGATGATGCGGCAACAACGAGGGTTTTTGCTTGTGTGAAGGGGCAAGCAAATAATGCGTATCCTTAGGAGGCCGCTCAACTTTTAAAACTGCTAGAAGCAATTGCCTAGAAGACAATCATCACTCACTTTGTCAGCTGTTATAGTTGCTATACAATCAGTTGCTATAATCAGTTTAGGAAATATTGACGTTGGGTATAATTGGTATGTCTGGCAGCTGCCTTGGGAGTGTGCCTGTCTTGGCATCTGAATATTGGACGAAAGTGAGCAAACAGTTTAGCTCATCAACTGCTGTTAGTTAATTTCTCTTTCCATCTTTTGCTGGATCGTATCCTTAGGTATGGGTCCTTAGAACTGTTCTGATTCCTTCAGATTTCGCAAGCTGAAGAGGGCCAAAGATGGACCGAAATCGATGCATCGAATTTTCAGGGAACCTGTCGGCATAGAGCAGATCTAGAAACCGGAAATGCACGTAACTCTACGGCAAGAAGTGCATGAAAATAGTATACTATGGAACTGACAGATAGGAGAATAGTAACCACTTTTCTTAGTTTCTCTTCACGAAATTTAAAGCTCAATCTCGCCTAGATGGATTCGTATTGGTCGATTTTATTCAGCTCAGTCATCTCATCTGCATCTGATCACCTTGGATATGAATAGAGACGTTCAAATTGGCTCTCAGTATCAAAACATTTCGGGATGTATCCATCATTTTAAGATCTCGAATGGTTCTCAAGGAGCCTGCAATGCAAATTTCATGTTCATGAAAGTGACGGCTGGAAGGTAAAGATAGGAAAAACAATAAATCATCCTTCTCTACTATACGTTAAGATTTATTTGTGAGATGGGGAGCGAAATGGAAATAGGACCCAATCGGTATTCTCAGTGTTTCACCCGCGAATGGCTCCTCAATGAATTTTAAGAGCAGCTTGGCAGCTTACTTTAAACGAAAAACGCCTCCAGCGTGTTATTGAGTCCAACGTTTCCTATATATTGGTCATTGTTAAAACGAGACCATTTATATGGTTTCTTTTGGCGGTTTATTTTATAGCAACATTAGAAGACGAACGGATTCAGCATTTTTGTTGTCGTCTGCAAAATACGAAGAAATGTGTATGGCGATAAGCATATTAACACTTTATGAGGACAAGTTTTTTAAAAGCAAAAATATGTCGTTACCATTGATTACACACCTGTGCAGCGCATGAACCGTTTTTGATGAAAAATTGCAAATGTGACTTTTCCTCACATATCAGTATATTGGTTGAGCTGACACGTTATTTAAACGATATTTAAACGATGTTATTTAAACGATAAAGGAGATAAGGGATAATGTTTAGCGAAAAATATTGCATCGTATTTCCAGTTTCAATAGCTCGTTCACTGCTGCCCCTTATCAATAATGGACGATTGAACAAGTAGCAAAAGTTTGATTGCAGGTTTCAACGCTTGGCTCAATTTGCTTCATTGTACCGTTTTTGTTCGCGGTAACCTTCTTAAGATCAATTCCGATGGTGACTTTTTACGCTTAAAAATACGTCTTTCTAGACTAATCGTTCTTGATTTTTCATCAAAGATTTAAGCCTATGGATTCAGAACTAATTAAAAATAGGATTTAGGTGCTGATTAGGTTCCATCTAAAATGACATATAGTCTTTATAGCCGTTATTGTTTGCTTATTCTAAGATTAGTTTACACATACTTAATGCAGTTAATGGTAGCGATTTGTTTTCGTTTGTTTATTTAGCGACATTATTTGATATATTACTTCATCTTGAGAGTCATCAGTATCAGATAAAATTTTCAAAAATTTTACGCATGCGGCCACTAAAGATTTCACTTGATAGTTACTCTACCAGCATTGGCTGTTCGGAACCGAATTGGAAATCAATTAGTGTGTCTGAATTGGTCCTTAGTCATTGTAAGAGATTTCCTGACCATCGCCTGCTTCGATAAACTGAATAGGAAATATATGTTTAATCACAGTTTCGGTGATAAAATTACGCATTCACAAAAATCAAGTTGACACTTCCGGTCAGAGCATTTAACAGCCATCGTTGGCATTCATGTTAGAGCATTAACGAACAACATCAAGTTGACATTTCGAGACGGATAATCTAAGGTTTGAAATCCCAATTGCGAAATTAAAACCTTATAAAGTACGCTCGTATTTTCGTTCACAGATTTATAGCAACAAAATTGCCGTTTTGCATAGCCAATATCCGACTGGAAATCCGATGTCGCATTCGCTGTTCAACATTGTACTATCATTTCGGCCATAAAATATTGTACATTTTCATTGAAAAGCAAAAAAGGCTGATAGAAATCAAGTTTGCACTTTGTTTTCATACTGTAGTGCACAGTTGAGAAAAAGGAATTCATTGCGACGAAGTGAGGTTATGGTTGCGAATTTCGTTTACATAATAACGAAACCAGAGTGAAAATATTGAAAAACGAAAATTGCACGAAAATTTTATTCACTTCAAGTATCACTTCCATGAGCGCTCTCCAAATTACCTCTTCTTATGTTTTGTGTGTTTTATACGTGCTTCTCAGCATGCATACTTTCCTTGAAAACGCACTGCTTTTAATTGATATACCATCTGAAAGCATGTTTACAGTTCGTCCTATCGTGTGTGATCATAACGTCATCAGTTACGATAGCTTTTAAGTGTTTCGAATTTCGAACGTTATGGCGTCTATCTCGAGTCGATGCGGTAATTTAATATATCACATTACGTTAATGTATCATATTGCCTCCGTCAAAACCCACTCGTATGAACTATATAAAAAAACGAATCACCTTCAATACCGTGTTATTTCTTCGAGAGTAACACTGATTTCCATACTGAAAAACGCAGTTGAGCAAAGACCAAAAAACGGGGGGTAGGGGAGGTATCCGGAATGGTACGATGTCTTCCTTAGCTCACCGTGTATGAGCCTGTTTATGAGTTTGTCGTTATGGGCCCAACGACTCACAGATTTTGACACCACAATGTGCATTCTGTATTATGCAACAGGTGACTTGCGAGAAACAGTTGTACAGTTTGGGAACAGATGTGAGGTTTACCGAACGTCTGAACGTGTTCAACAATGGCTTATCTGGCAGAGGGATATAAAATTTGCGATTTCCTATGAAGGCTCCTATTTGAGGAGTGGAGACCAAAAAGTCGTTTTGTGAAGTATTTTACCGTTGATCAGCGATCCTTAGAAGCACATCAGAATTTTTCCTTTTGTTTGGACGCATGCCCCTCCATTGCATTAAGCGACACTCGCAGCACAACATTCCGTAACAACTATCTTAATATAAATCTAAATTTTCCACCACTAATATATATGGTATTATCTAAGCACTTTGTAGATTTTTCGACTGTGTAGTTAACCAATCTGTTAAACAAATCTGTTATTTCGATCAACGCAGTTCTCTCTAAAAATCTTTACAAAAAGTTCTGTTAAATACCACCAACAAACTAAGAAATTTCGGTATCAAAGCAACAAATAGTAGTTCTCAGTCTTTTGAGCTCCACCTACATTGAACCTCCGCCTATAATTGTTAGACTTGAGCTTCGTTAATTTTGCTTTTTAGCTTCGTTTACTCGGGCAGCCAATGACCTTCGTTTACCTTACCTTTATTCTTCGTCGCTTTTACAAGCGTGCCTAGTGAGTGCAACGAACGAACAAATGTAGGCAGCCACATAAATGTAAATCTTTTACGCAGCATATTCTTGTAAACTTAAAGTCGTTTTTGTACACCCAAACATTTAACTGTGACATATAAAAGAATGTTTTTAAAAAAATTTACATACTGTTTTATAGGCCATTTAAAATCTCACTTCTTAAAGGGTGTTCAAGCGAGGTGGTTAAAGCGCAATAAAGCAGTAATATATTATAACTTTGTATTCAATTGGCTTTTATAATATAACATCGCAAAATACTCGTTGCAGTAGGTACGCTGTAATAGCACGCTCTAATCGAAGTGAACACACGGATGCATAGTGATCTCGTAGAAAACTTTCTCGGTAAAATTGACGCTTCTTCGGAACTGCGGCCATTCGCAAGCCTGCAAGGCGCATGAAAATGCTCGGTCTTCCAATGTTCCACTACATATTTAATGTTTCAGGGCCTATGGATGTGTGCGGCTATTTGCCCGCTTCTGTTTGGCCGAATATCGAAGGCGCTTCTATCGGCAGTTGCCTGTGCGATTGCTGTGATTGCTCTGCGCTTGTTCAGGTTCGTCTCATTGCTCTTTTTGTGAGCATTCGTAGGGAGCAAAGGAGAGTAGAGATTATATTACCGTTTCTTTTATAATGTCTAGTAGAAGCACTTATGAGTCATGTATCAGTGCGCTACCCCTGAAGGTTCAAGTAATGCATGAGCGTTTCCAAAATGCGAACAACTGTTTCTTTTCTTTTGTATGTTTTGCTGCGTTTGATGATTTTTATTCCGCGAAAGCCAAACGATTGTAAACATATTCGTTTCGCTTCGAAACCAACTAGGGCTAATCAGAAGTAGTTTAGCTTTTCGATATGCTGCCCTATGGTATGAGAACAGCCGCACGCGTAACTGAGTGTGATGTTCACATTTAATTTACAGATACTTGCAAACTTTTAGAAGGAACGTTTGGAGGTGGTTAGGTTAAGCATGGTAGACGGGCACATAAAGATCAGGCGAATGAAGACCTAGAAGCAGCGAGCTTTTGCGAATGCGATTAATTATAGTGGAAGGAAAAGACTGAACAATTTTGATTTGACGAAGTATTTTTCGATATAGTGTGCAGCTGTTAGCGCACATAATGTATAGCACTCGATGTTCGGGTAGCCGTGCTTGTCAACTGCGACTGCTTCGATTCACCTACTCTAAGTTCGCATTTTCAGCAGTAACATTCCGATAGTTAATTTAATATGGAAACAGTTCGGAAAAAAAATCATTCTTATTTGCATTCGTAGGTTAAACATCTTAACTTAGCCCTCTGTCCTTTTCCAGGGCTAAACTTAGCTGGGAAATTATTTACCCACTCGTTACTACGCCATTTTTGTGCGCTTTGGCAAATTCGTTATTCGCAAGCACATTATTGCGGCACTCCCTCTGCTATACTGAAATGTACACCCGTCCGCAATCTGTCAGGTATTTTCAACTAGAGAACCACATCTTGGTTGGTCCACATGTCTATGAAATTTGATAAGTATATCTACAAGTTAAGATCGTGTCTGCAGTTTCGAACAAGTTCGCGAACTCCGAATGGACTCATAAATGGGTACCAGAAATCTACATGAATTTTACGGCTGATTAAGACACACATTCGACCGGTAGGGTTGCAGAAAAATAAAACTAGGTAATTTCTATGAGCGACCAGATCATACAAAATTTAGATTTCCGTGATTTTTGAATGGCTTACGAAGTCGGCTGGTTTGATGAGTGAGTCACTATGGCGCATATCGTGCCATCCTCGCGGCTTGCATTCCCGCTTGTTTTTGTCGCTGTGAATTCCTGAACCAAAGACCTTACTTTTTCAGGCCACGATATAGCGAACAGGTGCGTATAAGTGATAATAGGGGATATTATGCCGAGAAAGAACGCTATGGAGATGTAAATTTCGAAGAGGCCGGTATCGCCATCGTAAAATTTGATGCACCAATTTTGTTCATCAACTGCGAACATCTCGTCGAACAACTTCGCAAAACAGCTGCAAATATTAAAGGGTTCGATTGAATTCCTTATTCACCTCTATCGATGCATGCTACTTTCACTTCGCTCTATGCAAAACTCTCAATAGCGATTTCAGCCAGTGTGCTTCGCTATCGTTTGCTCCATTTGCCTTTCTGTGCGTTTTTGCTTTCATTGCATATGCGTGCGTTGCCAAGTAAGGTCAAACCGTTTGATCATGATCGAAACTTTGACGCGGTTATAACGGCAACTGTTGTTGTCTCAGTAATCGCAACTGCCAATGACTAATGCAAATTATACTGAAAAGCTAATAACAGCTGCTCTTGCTTGCAACAAATATGTGCATGTGTTATATTTTGCAGTATAAAGCTCTGCAAGTTATTAGAAAATCGTTGTAGATCAAAGGCTGTGAACGATAATTCGAACGATAAAAATAAAGCTGTGCTAAAAACGATTTTCACAAACACAGCAGACGATCAACAGCTATTAGAAAATCGTTGTAGATCCTTGTTTGTTAAGAAATTCTTTATCTTTGTTTTATGTTCAAAAGAGTCAATTCTTTGGATTAGTCATTTACAAATTCCTGCTTGCATTTGTTTTTGGTATCTGATTTTGTAGTCATATATTGGGATCGTTTGCTGTTGGTTATCGATTTTTCAAGCGTTTGAGAAACTTGCATTATTCCACAATAACACATAGTTGAACAACTTCCTTTTCATAGAAGTCCAATTCGATCTGTTGTTAAGATGAATGCTCGGAAAATCGAATTGCAGATCGCCTCTGCGATGTGGAGCGACGCGCGGTCGTATTACTCGAAGCGATGCGCTCACCACGCTAACTGATAGTCCTAAACAACTGACTATAGTCAGTGGAGTGGACAATACGGTTTACTTGAATCTCTCTTATCTATGGGCGCAAAAGCCCGCTACTGCCTCAGCTTTTCGAAATTCAGTGATGACTTAGGGAAGATAACACAATTCTCAGGAAATCTGATCGGACTTCACAATTGTAGCTTAAAATACGCAGCGCTCAAAACGTATTAGGCTGCTTCCTATTTCAGCAGCTATACAGAAAGCGAATTTATGGCAATTTTGCGTGTTTAAAAGCGCGTTGAACGTTTAACCGTAATAGGAAATTTTGGTCACTTTTATTGGACATTTTGCCTCTTGAAGAGAGAGCGCATTAACCAGGAATTACGGTTTCTGCATAGCTACCTTTCGGGGAGGATGTAGACGGCCTCGAATTATGCTGTTTGACTCATGCTGCAAATTTCTGGTTGTTGGAGGCAAAACACTCCTAGTAGTGAGGACAAATCGTTTGAAACTGAAATTACCATGTGTTTTCATCTCCCTTTGTTTTTTTCTCGATTAAAATATGTTCGTTGCCTTATAACCTTATAGCAAATTTCGCCATGTTTATGTAATTGAATAGAATTTCTCTTCGCTTTCGAATTGTTTCACCGTTCTTTGGAAAATTTTCAAAAGTGAATGGCGGGCAGCATAATGTTGAGTATGACTGGATATGAATTCATTTCCATTAGAGGGTGCACGTCCTTCAAAATCGTTGCGGCAAACAGTGGCATATTTTTGGATAACTTGACCTGCTTACCATTAGTTGAAATGGCGGTAATTCATAGTTTTGTTACGCTCAAAAATATATCAAATCAGAATCCGTTAACTTCACCACAAAATCTTCATCAATATTCCGTTTTTCTCCTCCACTTTTCTTCCATTCTCCCATTTCTCCCATTTTCTCTATTAAAGCAGAATATGAGGTCCAAGTGAACGATATGAACTTATTACAGGTGGGAATGAATACAGATGTCAACAATCAGCTGATTTCCGTGAAAACAATTATTCTCGATTGTTCGGCCGTATCAGATGCGGACTTCAGCGGCATCACAACACTAGCAGATGTGGGTGCTCCTCCTTATGTAAGAAAAAAAAACGTAACTAGTAGAAGAAAAGCAGATGAAAGAATCCGCCTTCGTTGGCGGAATAACGGTGCTCCTTCATTTCTTTAATGCCTATTTTCGGAAAGCATCTCTGAGCATTCTGCTGTCATAACCGCTGTCTCACCTTGAACGGGAAACTGGTCATCAAAATAAGTTTTGAGAAACGAGCCAAAGGGCTGGAACGATAAGCGCTTTCTACAGTAATTAAAATGATCTAATAAACGTTCGACAAGCACACGAAGAACGCTTAACTGGGTACAACCATTTTTGCTCCATCCTCATCAAATTGGTGCTGCTATCGTCGACGGTAAACGGTTGGCGGAAAGATTACCACCTCCGTCGCCTCAAGGCTTAGTTTCATGAGTTGCATGTAGCTGTTAACTTGATCTGCCCTTCTGTCTAATCATATTCCAATGAATTAGCCCCAAATTTTGTTTTCAGCTTCCATAATATCTTAAATCGTACTTTTCAAATCTAATGACGCAAACGTTTTTGGTTACGAGATGAAACTACCGGAAGGAAAGACAGACACACGCAAACTTGTGAATGAATATACAACAACATAAATGTGCGCAGGCATGACCGCTGCGTAACACGCTTCTGCTTCTGAGAAAATCACTTAGCTAGTTAAGTGAAATTTCGGTTGCAATTCAACGAGAGAAGCCAGATACACTTTTGCCTTTTTACCATCATAGGTAAGTAATGCTAGATTCAAAAACTGTCTTCAAACTTGCTTCATATCGTTAAAAGCTATTGCTTTCTATTAAAAAAATTCCGGTTATATTTCGAGGAGAGCAATTTGGAATGAAAGAGGGGAAATTAGAGCTAAGAAGTTGTCAGTGACTTTCATCGAGCCAAATGACAAAAGGGCTCGTTGAAATACCGTCAGAAATGAAGAAAACTTAATTGATGTACGTTTACTGGTACCACGTTGTTGGTCTCATGTAATGATCGTAGGATTATTAAACTAGTTGGGCCGACAGGTTAGTTGATCACTGCCACAAGGAAGAGAACAAAACTGGTCTTATGCCGTTCAGAATCTAGATGCACTTTTTGCGTCTTCACCATTCTCTTTGTAGGCTTGCGTCGACTTTGTTGCCGATAACGTACGACTTTTTTTCGCTTCCGTTAACGGTACGCTCTTTGAGACGAACTCATCGTTTTCTCTTGCTTTTTTCGGTTCTCAGATGAGAAATTTCTAGTTGCGTTGCGGTTTTGTTTTGTTATCGCTTTAAATAATAAATGCTAATGCAATTTATTCTTCTATTGAAGACTTCAACAGGAACGGCTGATGGAATGTTTGATCTGTATTGATTGCTAGCAACAAAAATCATAAGTAGATCATCGTCCATCGCTCTGCTTGCATCACATCTCCCTTTTTCTCCTCCTCCGAGGGATGCCTTTGGTAGAGACCTGCAAACATTTCAATGCGCGCAAAATCAGATTTAAAAAAACAACAATAAGGCCCACAGATCTAAAAAAAAAGACATCATTGAGCACTCCATTATTAAAGGATACAAAAGAATACCAAATTTAACAGACCATTATGCAAAATGTGGCCATTTGATAAAACGTTTAAAAATCAATGAGCCAAGATTTATAGCGGAGCGTTTCTTGGGAGCACTGTGGTACCAAAGAGAGGAGGAGCGCTAATAGATTAGAGCATATCAGTTACACTACTCAGATGGTTAAAAAGCGGGGTTCGGTTCTCTAGTCTTCTCTTGTTAATGATATCTCATTGACCATATTTTAGGAAGCTGAGTGGCGAAAATTTCCAGAGAATTTTCCGCCCAGGACGTGCAGAAAGTGTTTTTTAGCCTACTTCACTAGTTTTTTTTTAAAAATCATTTTCCATTTCCCGAC
Organism: Toxocara canis; assembly: GCA_000803305.1. Taxonomy (NCBI): domain Eukaryota; kingdom Metazoa; phylum Nematoda; class Chromadorea; order Rhabditida; family Toxocaridae; genus Toxocara; species Toxocara canis. Next base: position 81,083 of record JPKZ01001669.1, read on the forward strand.
CAAACTCCAATCTTGCACTGTAGGCCCCTTATCCCTTACCTTGTTTTGCAGTTCGGAAAGCATGGGTTTGGTGGTGTTTTGGAGTATTGGTGTTATAAAGTATGGCTGGATTGTCGCACTCGTCCATCGAGTGCGAATACACAAATATCCTATTCTCAGCTGTAAATGGCACAGTTCAAAGCTGTGGATGCTTTAATAGCAGGGATGCAGATACGAAAATCAAACTACAGCATGTTACTATTCAGCTGAGTTATACTCTGCAACAGAAACAGTCCTAAAGAAGAGAGTATGCTCATCCGAGAAATAAAAACTCAAACAGAAGACAAATAAACAACGAAGAATCGTGAATCGAACAACCTTTACGCGGCTCGACATCTAAGACAGCTTTATTGTAATGAACAGTTTTCATATACACAGCTTTGATCTCTAAGTTTCTAGGTGCCAACGAATAGGTGACGAATTGGTCTATTGTGTCGGGCTTGAAAAAGAGTTTTTATCGTAATAATTGCTTGCGTAACGATAATAGAGCAAACTTTGTCGGAAAAACGGTCCAAATTTATTTTGGATTCCATTACAAATATTATGCCGCGCACTCATAACTGTTTAGCTGCATAAATCTTTTTGTTTGTTTTCCATAAATGGTTCTTCACGAATGGAGAACTTTTTCTGACATTCTTATGCGATAGGGCTCAGTGTATCTGCCATACGTTCTTCTGGCATTGGTTTTGCAGCAAAAATTCGTGAAAATGTTTTTAAAAATTTATTCATTTTCCACTTATGAAATATTTTTGCCTTATGAATTACTGAAAAATGTATTCATCGCTTATTGTTACTTAAATGAAGTGTGAAATTTACAGCTTCGCTTCGCGATAAACTGAGTGATTATAAGTTCTACGAGAAAGTGCACAAGGATGTATTATTCCCCACTGTTCATGACGCTGTGCTTAGCAGCCAACAAACTTGTGCAGTTGTGCAATTCCATATGAGGCTGGTTGTTACTTAACAATTACTACTTTTCTGTTGGCATGGGACTAGAGGGCCAGCAGAACGAGTTCAGTGAACTCTTCATTGAGGCAGAGTTATGAAGTGGTCCGTCCTTATTTGCGTTGTTGTTTGGCATGATTTTTTTCGTTCAGTCAGTATGCATAG
>JPKZ01001676.1:34094-61192 GCA_000803305.1 Toxocara canis
CTTATCTGGCTACATTAGCTACACATTGATCATCTTCAGGAACGAGCTACGCTCAGATGCCGTCGACGTTTGCGGGGGATGCAATTACGACGTTTGCAACGGTAGACGACGAGGTAGAAGACGAGGGGCTATTTGAAATCCCGATAGCGCATCACTTAGTGCCAGTCGTCATTATGGGTTTCATACTGTTGCTGTTATTATTGGCTTGCTTGTACGATTGCAAAATCAACCGCGATTGCTTCAGGTAGTGATATGTTTCATTTTGGGGACTCTAGTTCGTCTTTTTTGTCTTTTATCTATCGTTTAAAAATTCCCATACGGTGCCCCGCTTGTAAAATTAACACAAGATGAGAACAGCCTCGTAAAATTGCCATAAATACATAATAAGGGCACCATTCCCAAACGACCAACAACTTCGGAACTTTCCGCTCCTGAATTTTTCATCCCAGTTCCCCACAGATCTGCTTAACATATTTCAAATGGGCATGCTGTCGACATGAATAACAAGTCTCTAGGTTCAAGTTCAACTAAGGTTATTCGGTGAGTTTTTTCAGGAAACGAAGCGATTCGATTGAATCAAATACGGCTAAACCGCCAAGTATTTATTTATACAACGGAGAGACAGGTGAAACGAGGCCTTCGGATAGACCCTGATTCAGGAAACCTCGCTTTCGGCCGGATGTTGATTTCGAAAATCTCGTTAATATTCATTTTTAACAAATTTTATCTATTGTATCGGATGAATTTTTGCCGAGGGTTTCATGGCTGGATATGTATAAAGAAATCGAACTTTCAGCGGATGTTCTGACCAAACACCTTACTCGTTCCCTTCGTTTTCCCTATCCCCTTCCCCCTTCGTCTCCCTTTTTTTCAGTATAGTGGCAGTCGATGACCTCTACGAGCAGTGACGACTACGGGTGACTCTGATCGGGAAAGAGAAAATAATTTCTCCTAACGTTCGAAAACAATTTGTATAGACACTTCGGCAATTATCTTAAGTCACTTCAACTTTCAGCAGTTCCGTTGAAGCCGTTATGCGGATATCGTGGAAGTAAATAATCGAGTTCAATTTAATATCAGATATCATTATTATTAGAATGAATTATTGCAGCAACGGCTTTAGAAAAAAAGAGTCTCTATTATAAGAGCATTGATAACATTAACTAACGAGTGGATTCGATAACTAGCGAATTGAACACATGAAGAACGACGCGGTGTCGGATTCGTGTAACGATTGTAGATTCAAAAAAAACAACGACAACTAATGATATGAAACGCGACGGTAGATGCAAATATTTCGAACGCAATACTCAGCGTCCCAAAAAGCTATACGCAAACCTCATGCTAAATTTAACTACCCATTCGTACTCTTTCTTTACTTCGTTTCCAGAGATTTCAGTAAAACATGAATGGTGAATGGGAGGGAGGAATGGGGGCAGGAGAGAGGAAAAATCGTTTTAGTAAGGTAGGCTATGGCTGCTTAGCACCTATGCATAATCATTCATTGTTGTTTTCGCGTCAAAAATCGGAAAATGAAAATACGATGAAATGAAAAGCGAACGTATTGCCACTGAGTTGATTTGAAGCGCAAATGGTAATTTGAATATATGCATATGACAGCCTGTATAAATGTAAATATAAATATAAATATACATATGTATACATGCGCATGAGCTTAATAACACTTGAAAGGTGACTTTTTTCAAGACATTCATGCGCTAGCTTCACGGTATTGCGATTATGCTTCCTACTAGTTAGCTCATTTAATAAAAATGGCGCAAAAAAAACGATATTATTCAGCGATTTTTTGCCCATATCAAGCAGTTTTCGCATTGGACAACTTATGAACAGTAGGTTACTAAAGCTTAATACAACCTCAAATAAATGGTTTTTCATTTTTTCCAGCAATGCCATTTACTTTTTTGCCGATTTTCTTAACGCCACTGTTATGAATACTTTTCACCTATTATATTTCGCTTGTTGTCGAACTGTTCAAGTGGTTCAGTAATGTCCGTACAGCGTACGTGTAAAAAATAAGCATGTCTCAAAAGTACTGATGAAGAATTACAAACGAAATTTTCCATTAAAAATCTCTCCATATATCGTCTCAATTCAATCGTTTTCGAAACATTTCACAGCGAATTTAGGAACTTGTTTGCCGACATATGAGAAAAAAAACTTCACAAACATAATTATTGCCGCTTAGAATCGATTCAGTTATCGTTATAATAAATTAGTTGACGTTTCAAGCAACACTGCCAACTCTTATAAATTAACGATCACAATTTAAGCATCTTGATTTTGCACGCTTATTAATTGCCTTAAGATTATTGTGAGGCTAGTACAAGTTAATATGAAAGCTGCTAGCCTAAATAATAAACAAGTGCGATGTCTGCTTTTGAAGTACTCATATTTCTCATGTTGTTGATGTCTCATTAATTGATAATGCTTTCATTAATTGAAGCATTAATTGTAATTTATAACTAATGCGATTTGATATTAATTACAGCGTTACTCTTTAGCACACCAAACGGTAACTACGAGATTGCCCAGTCAAATATTTCTTAAACTAATCACATATGAAATAACGATGTTGACCTCTAGAGAGTACGCCAATGCAGTAAAATCTCATATTTCAATTAAAAGAAATGTACATGCGTATAAACTCTGCCTTCGCGATCATCTTCTCGCCTAACACCGAATACGCGAACGAAATAAGCCATGTTCATTCCATCGCCAAATTCTCAAGAAAAATCACACGAATTTTTAAGAAACACACTATCGCAGGCTACTTTCTAACGGGTTCTATTTGAAGAGCGCCATTTTTCGAGAAGCTGAAAAAGAGCGAAATTTTTCTATGAAATTTCTCTCCTTCAAGCAATTTTCAAAACAATCGACTCAATGGAACAAAATTCTGCGTAGTATGATTTATGAAATTAAACAACTGTTCACTGTTTACTTTTCTAAATTCGTTCAAACGTCTATGTAAAATAGGAAAAAAGAAAATAACCCTCGAGCAATTTTTATAGAAAGAAGTTTTAAGTCATACAAAGCGGATATGACTATAAGTTCATTTTGGTACGTTTAGAAATCAATAAGTCGAAAATGCTTAGTGTGCTGATGCATTTGAGTTCATACCGTACTAGTTGGTGGTAAAATTCACCCAAAAGAAAGCAGGAAATTTAATGGAAAAATCATTTTTCCACATTTACAAAAAGGAAATGATTTAGGATTCATTTTTCTGTCACGATTCGCTAATAAATCATGCAAGTTAAGTGCTTGAGAAATGCATGCGAACTTTTTGCCGCTTTAATGGGAATGGGTATAATTTTTAGAAGTGTGAGCAAAACTGGTTGAGATCGAGTATGGGAGATGCCTATAGGAGTTGCGTAGATTATGTCTGCAACATTTCATAACTGTGGCTTCAGCGATTATCCAGTTGGAAACCATCAAACAAGCACATCTAAACCATCAAACAAGCACACCAAAGTTGGAAACCATCAAACAAGCACACCAAAGTCAGAAATAAACTACTGTGCATATACGGTAAAGGGGCAAAATAAAGTATGCGATTTGTGGATAGTTGAAGTAGAACTTGGCTGCAAGAGTATTTAATCAAATAAAAAAATTTAGCCGCAAAAATACTCCAACGATCGCATCGAGTGTCCATCCATACAACACTTATGTCTAGACGAAAAACGTGCACTAAAATAGTACAATTACTTTATCGAGTGCATCAAATATGCAATTCATTATATGCCACATACAGAAAGCGTCGATGAAATGCCATAAAATATTTAAATGACAATTTCTCTTTTGAATTAAATTATGAAAAGAATCTATTTGTGAAATCATTGGAAACAGGAGAAGATATGGGATGAAAAATCCAATCCAATCGAGTCTTTTATTTTTTATTTTCTAAAATTTTTTATTATTATTTTTTTGGAAGCTTCACATTTTCAAATACAACCATAGCAATTGAGCTTGAATATCTGAATGACAATATATTATTGGTTGTATTTGATGAATGTGAAATTGAGCAACCTTTTTTAAACTTCATCTCTGCGCGATACAACATGCTTTCATTGACGTTTCCATTGCGGCGAACTTCATGACCACTCACAAAGCTTTCCGTTCTTCGAGACTGATCGCTTACGATTGTTGCCTCTTTGGAAGCGTACAAAACAACCTTAAAAATAAAGGCGGTCGTTGTGATCTTAACTCAAAAACAAAGACGATCATTGAGTAACTCCCTCTTAACAACAAATTATTGTAGCATATGTATGAGATAATTTCTGCAAAAATTATACCACACAAATAAGCTTATAAGCTTAATTTAAAAATAAAGGCGACCTTTATGATGCTGCGTAATATCAAATTCACTTTTTCAACATTTTTTTTCCACAGCATGACATGAGCTTTGAAGATTTCATCCACCAGATAGATTCTTTTCAAATTCCCGATTTTGTAACTTTATCACATAGATTTATCTTTATCAGTGTGATCTAACTGAAGCAGATAGATTCTTTTCAGATCTCCCACAACTTTTTTCTCCCAATGCTTTCGTTTTCAGAGTATGATATGAGCGTTGACGATTCTATCCATCAGAGCAACCGATTTCAAAAATTGCTTGGCATATGTGGCATCATGGTTTTTGCTATTTCAACCTACAGTTAATACCGTGAAAAATAAAAAAAAAGCACATCTATAACCAGACTCATCCATTAAGCAACTCCCTCTTAACAACAAATTATGGTAGCACATGTTTGAGATAATTTCTGAAAAAATTATACCACACATTATTGCTAAACCAGAAATTGAGCCGAAGATTTTCGTATTTTTTCCCAGAACTTTTCACGTTTGGTTTTAAAAAAATTATGTATGAAACTTCAATCAGAATTCGTTATGAAATGATCGATCGCATGATCTTAGCAGGCATTCCCTCATTTATGAGGAAAAAAATGCCCCTGTGAACAATTCTTGCTTCTTTTACGATCGATATATCTCGATGCTCGTGAATAGAACTTAGCCAGTGCGAATCGAACACATTCGCATGACACATCTTTTCGGTTGTATTGAAAACAGTTTGTAGATGGGTCGATCACGTGGGGCGCAAGTGATCAGGGAGCAAGTGTATTTAACTGTGGTGAATTTTGTCAAAGTTGAGTTTGCAAAGACGGATTTTGTCGACGTATCTGTGGGAATATACGTTTCTATGTGTGCATTTGCCCAAACAATAATTCCAACTGCAGAAACATCGGAGATGCGACTATGAAATTTGGTTTATATTGTCCACACCGATACGATGGCGGCTATATCCAAGTGCCAACCGTGTCATTAACGCTAGAGTGGGTTTGGGGGGAGGGGGAGGGAGAAGAGGTTTATGGCCCCTTCATAGAGCTAAAAATTCGCATGCATTTTGCGCTTGATAGACTGTACTTTCTAGTGGCTGGGCTGCCAAAAAAGAATTTACATAGGCGATCAGTTCGATGAAAATAGAAATCCTTATTCGAAATTGTTATTCTCTTGCTGGCAGTTTGCGAAAATTGTTCGCCTGGCAGATGAAATTGCCCAAGCGCATATCATTCCAGCTTTACACGCACTCCATCTTGCACTTACTGCACCAGTTCTCTTTTTCGAGCAGCAAGAGGTGTTATTTTAATGCAGCTTTTTAGTATGCATGTATCGAAGTTTGCTATAAAGTCATTAAGACGGCTCAATCAATAGGCTGGAAGTGATAGGCTAGGTTAGTTACTTTCAGAATCCTATAGATTCGACGATAATGAAATACTAGATAATTGCCTGAAGATTCAGAGAAGTAGAAGATCATGCTCATGAAAACAATGTTGACGCATTTTAGGGCTCAAGTATATATGGGCTGAGCGTACTATCGGACGGACTGACAAGAGGTCGAGCTTTAGGTTTTTCAGTGAAGTTCGCTTAGAAGGTAAACGCACCTCGAGTCCTCTAGAAGTGACGTCTGGTTCGTTGGAATGTTGGGTCAGTAGTGGACGAGGTGGGCGTGGAAGTGGATAAAAGCAGATTTCTGCTAACGTACGACCATAGCGAAAATAGCAATGAGGCACTAACGGTAGATGGTGGGGGGGGGGAGGGGGGGAATCGGGTCGAATTAGGCGACCTATTTCTTAAACACTGCCAACAAAAAGAAGCATTTTGACGGTGTGAACTATGAGATCTTAAAGAAGAATTCGCGGCTTTCTCGTAATCGTCAATATTTTTGACGTTACCTTCAACGTATGTTTTGCCGTAACTTTCGACAACATTCCTTGCTTTAAGTTTTTTGCTTCTTTATTTTCACGGTTAGGCGATTAATTCGGACTACGACCCTAGGCTTGTTCACTGGTCGCTTATAGGCATGTTACGTCTGACAGATGCATGTGAAACTTCGAAGGCTGTATAGTTCAACAGTAGTGCTGGAGGCTGTTTAGCGCGAATGGAAATATGAAGGCTCACAGTATACTCAAAATAATTTTTAGCATGGAGATCTGCATCGAGAGGAACCCCACTTTTCAGCCACGCTGAAAAACGTTGAGAGGCAGAAGGACGGAGCTGTACCGAGGGATACGGGCTTTGTTTAGGGTAGTTTGGTATTTTAATTTTGAGCGTGACCCGAACTACTTTTTCACTGATCTCGCTTCATCGACCGAAGGCATGATCTATCAAATATTTATGATCACTTATTGAAGTTTTTTCTTCTAAAATCTCTTCGACAAGATCGTACGCGATGTCGCTTTTCATTGGGTTCATTTCACAATTACACTCAACTAAGAAATGTTTATTCCGTGGAAGTGGTGTTCGTATAGAGTCTACACTCTTCAGCATCATCGATGATATAATTTCTTGATTCGAAATTGTTCTAAGTGTTTCTTTATGGCCATTTTGCACCTCTCTAGTCTCAAACTAACGTTGCTTTCATATTATTCACACCGCATCGTTAGCCATCCAAATATAGCGCATAAATCGCATTCTCCTTCTCTCTCCCCCTTTCTCTGCAACACCCCTTCCGTCCGACTATTTCATTATTTTCGTTTAAACGAAAAATATCCTGGGCAAATCCTTCTCAAGCGCTTGCTATCATCCCCTACCTCAAGAGCAGCTGCTTCTTTCCCACAGTTCCTTTCTTTGGCTTTATTTATGGAATGTTAAAGTCTGGTGCGAGTGAGACTTTATTGTGAATGAATCTGGTCGGTTATAAAATCCACGTTATATTCATGGGACGATTGGCGTGTGAATGACGTTAATAAGGGACGCTCATCGGCAAATCAGTTAATCCCTAATACGTATCCAGACGTCAGCACGGTGCGGATTCGCACACAAGTTTGTGAGTCGAATGAGGAATGGAATGGCAATAAAAGGAATAAATTCTGTTGCATTTTTGCGTTTTCATTTTTAACACCGACTCATAAATCACCCGAAATGTCGACCATCTTCGACTGTCGACCAAACTGCTTACTGCACCGCAATTCCTCTTCCCTTATCAGGGGGTTTGGGCACAGACATGTGCTTTCGCAAAACAATTATGGCAGGATGAATGAAATCGTTAGCCGATGGAGCAACCGCATTTCCGCTATGTGATAACAGCAACTTTCGACGCATACCAATTATGACAAATACTCGACCACGAAATTCAGCGCTCATCGCAACGTACACAAAAAGATTCTTCGACGAGTTCGCCAATGAGAGCCATTGAGCTGATTCACTGACTGCGATTGGTAACTAAAATTTTGCATGCTCAGTTTCTTCTCCATTTAACTACTGAAACGTCGATTTTTGTTCTCACGACGCAAGAAGGTTATGCCAAACTAATAGCGCATCAAAGGTGCATAACATATGGAAAGATCGAAGCGCAAAAAAAACCTTTAAATGTCTTTCTTCGTCTCTGTCTTTTCGTTCAACATCGAGCGCACGGTTCTCTCGGACCAGACGAATCAAATAATCAAATAGAATGATCCCGGTATATCCCCCGGGGATCAAATAATCCCGCGGTACGGAAGTTAAAATTTGACGGACGCATAAGGCAAATAAGGACCAGTCTAACAGTCGGTATTAGCCAAGAGCGTTACGTAATTTGGTGAGGGATAATAGTGCTATGCTAACTCTACACTGCTAGAGCATGCTAGCGATATTATCCTATCGATGAAGACATCTTCAACAGTTTCTTGATCCGTAGGTCACTCGACTAAACTCCAAATTTTGTGGTAGCAACGTACAAGGCAAAAACTATATCATACGAACTTCTATTGACCATCACTCAGCAGTTGTTTGATCCCTCAAGAGTTCATTCGGTTGCTCCAATGGAGCGAAAAAAAAGCACGTATGAATATGCTCCAAAATTTGTACACAGTTAATGAGTGGAATTGATAAGGCAGTGCTTAAGCGCTTACTTTTTTATGCGTTTGGGACATAATCACCGAAAGAATATTGGGACATGCGACGAGAATTGACGAAAGAAGCGAAATAACGAGCGTGTATCGCGATTTAGCCAAATAACGTTTCATAGCACTGAAAATGCAAAAAACATCAATATGTTGCGTATAGTTTACAAGAGAACCATTCTGTACGTTGTATGCATAGAAATGTGCCAATTTACCAAATGCTCTAAAGTACTGCGATCTGAATTCGAAATGATGCAAATAAGGTTTAAAAAAAACATGCACAATATCCTGCATATTTAAAAAAAATATCACTTTTAAATTTTCAAATATTATTATTAGAATTTATATTTTTTGGATATTTTTTAAACGTTATCTTGCAAAAATCAGTGTTGAAAGAGCTGAAAAAGAGTTGAGCCATACAGCAATTCGAATGCACATCAACTGCTCATATGATAGCAGTCGTTCTTAGTAAGGCCAAAAAAAATTTAAAAAAGTTGTTGTTATGATAGTTTTGGACTCCATATCGAAATGCAAGATTTTGGAAAAGTTGTTGAAGAAAGTTAACCATCCCTTTTGCCGACAATCGCCACTCTACTTCAACCCTCCTGCCTCCGTCCCACACCCCTCCAAAACTGCCATTTTCCCTCAGTCATGGTTTTATGCAAATCAACCTGATACCTTACCTCGTCTGCAAAATTCTTCCCGCGAACAAATACGCTGTTGCGTTTGATAATAACCCAAAAAAATAGCCAAAAATCTGCAAAGATCGTACAACTAATATTAAATAATTATTTCGGTTGTCGAGAGAAGAATCAATACTATGAAGTGAGTTTAATATAGAGCATATTTTTAAAACTTGACGATAACCACACGTCATTAGCATAGGTATGAAGATTGAATCCAAATGAGCGCTTTTGTGAAAAAAAAGAATTGGAAATTTCGGAGTTTCTAATAAAATCTAGAAAGGTATATAAATCTTCGTTTCCAATTATCTATCACTGAGGCGATTATAGGAAGCTGAGGGAGTTCTATCCCCAAGAAATCTATTCCCTTGGCCTTAAATGCACTACAATAGATAAGTAACTGCGTTTGCGGTGCCTAAACAACAGCAAGAGCGACGACCATTGTCACTGTGATCGTTTCTTTGTTAGGGCGACTAAAAGTAGTATGCTTTTCCATGATTTTGTATTTTATTCCGAAAATATTCTCCAAGAATTACATTGAAAAATGATGCGATTTTAGTCTAAACCAATTCGGTTTTTTTCTTCATATTTTCTTCCGTAATCTTCTCACTCAAGTGCCATATTCGCTTAGGTCAAATTACTAGGGAAATGATTTCGCCTTGAACGAATTGCTGTCATCGAACAAAATATTACTGCTGAAATTAAAATTTATAGCTTTTTCCAGTACGTTGTTGCGCTGTTTGATCCACTGTATTTAATTCTTTAATTTAGATTACATTAAATGAGTAAACAATCGCATAAAGAAGTGCACGTTTCTATATCGCAATTCGTAGATGAAATTTTGCAAAGCAAACAAACTGATCGATTCCACTGTAGCAATAATTGCCGAAACACCCAGATGAGGTCGGTTATTCTAGCTAATTATTTAAAAGCTCAATTCCGTAGTAAATCGAATACCTTAAAATGATTGCGGCTATATAAGACGTTCTAAAAGAAACTTATACGTTTCCAAATCGATCAAAAATGTCACATGATATGTCACGTTTAGCGATTTTAGACACGGTTTGCGCTTGCACAAAATGAAACATTCTGATTGTGCAATCAAGCAATGTCCGTATGTTAAATATGGCAGGAGCCAGTGGCGCTCGTCGATTTGGCAATAGCAATCTTCTAACACACCATATATGTAATACATTTGCGCACGACGGGCTGGCTTATGACATATCTCGGCGACTTATGACATATATCTACGACCTACGACATATCTCTACGACTTATGACACATCTCTACGGCTCATGACGTATCTCTGCGACTTATGGCATATCTCCAGGATAATCGAGAAATTGCGATCACCTCATTGAAATAAAGAAAACGGCCATAGTCTGCAGTGAACGCTGCCTTCCTGCCACAGTAGTAACTCACTGGTTTACCCTCATGAATAACAGCGAGCATCAAAGCGACCGCCAGTGACAATCCAACAAAAACAATTGTGAACGGATATAAACGACCATTCCTAGGAACGAGACATTTCTATTTTTTAAAGAAAATTCATCACTCTTTTGATGTTTGATACAGTAACGCAGCACTTGCTGTCATTCAGTGGTTCTCGAAACTAGAGCGGCCAATGGCTGAACGGTTATTGCCATCTCGTTCATTTCGAAGTAAAATGAGAAAATCCAAAATTCCACAATTATCGATGAAGAAAACGAGAACAGTTAGGACACTTAGATGTCCAAAATAATTGTTTAATTAGGACCTAAAAATAATTGTTTAGTTAGAACTTAGGACAAAAAAATATTTGATTGCGGCACACTTTTTTTTTTCGGACGAGTGGCGGGTGATACGATTTTGCTTTCAAATCATTTTGAAGGTACTTTTTGAGTATGTTTTGGTCATTGTCCCTAAACCGCTTCAAATCAATGGTCGTCTACCGGCCCTGTTATTCATGCTTCACTGGCACAGCTGCTGAAACATGTAAATGTGAAGTGGAAGAGGGTAGTGGAGAGGGAGGATGGGGTGGGATAATTCATGATCAGCGATAGATTATTGATTCAGCGACGTTCTGCGATTTAAAAAAAAAAAACAAGCTCGGAGTTCGATTATCCGCTCCTCCTTTTTTTTGAATTTGCTCTTCTTACGCTTCGAGCACAATTTTAGAACATTGCGAGTGATGAAGGCTATCCATTAAAAAAACTGTTTAAAAAAATGCTTCGATGCACTGGTCTTTGCTGTATTCTTTTTTAAGGAATTTCTGTTGGATGTAGTAATAGTAGTGCATCTTTCGCTAAGTTTATTAATGACACTCTTTTGTTTACATTGTTTGACCAAGCTAAATAACGTTTTAACTCTGCATTGATCGATATGACCGTTACAATTTGACGCTCTAAACTGCGTAAATGAAATTTCTGAAAATTTAAGAAAAGAATGCGCATTTCTATTTCACTTTTGCAAAACGTCTAAATGTTAAGTATTAAGTGGTTTCAGTTATTTTTTTTGCATTTAATCTACTTTTGTGTGGCTTTAAATAGAAAGTGTGATAGGGAAGCAAAAATGAAAAAATGCTGAATTCATACCAAAAGTTGCTGTTATCTCATCGTGTATTAGTTTTAAATGAATTAATTTGTTGGTTATCGCAGCGTTCGTAACACATTTCGCTCATTAGTTTAGTTTTACGAGTATATGAGAAGGTGGACATGTACTTTAAGCTATTTCCCACCGTTGTTTGATCCTAGTGATAGTTTAAAATGTTTCTCTGCTAAAGATGGGAGGTACAGATGAGGAAGTACTGCATCATGTATGATTTGTAATGATGATGGGATCAGCGCATGATTTGAATAATATAAAGGGTAGATGTACCTGCCCTCTAGGTACCGTCTATACCAGATGGGTACGAGTACGCAAGCCGCCTTATCGAATCCCATAGCTACTTGAACAACCGGTGGCCATAGCGCAGCAACAACACGTAACCAAACGTACACATCAGCGGCACATGTTAAAGATGACTGCAAAATATGAAACCTTAAGTTGTCTTAGGTTGCAATACGATCACTCTCATCTACCGATAATTTATAGGTACCAATCAATTATCATATTTCCTCGAATGAGTCCCCCCTCTCCCAAAATTTAAAGCATTCAATACTATACCAGCTTAGCGGACTTCCGGTCTCGACATAGGAAAGTTAAGAATCCCTAAAATTTTTAACACTATTCAATCGGCATTAATTTCATAATCAAGTGTGAACAGGCTATACGTTTGAAATGGATGAGTGAGAAGGGTGGGGGTCAACCCATTGCTTTAGCCCAAATGATTGAGCCAGTTTTCGGTATTAATCTGTACCTGAGCATTCAATGAAAGTTTTTTTTTCAAGCATTTTGCTTTCGTTTCCTCCCCCCTCTCTTCCCCACATTCTTCTCACCTACGATTACCTGATGCGTGATCGTCGAAGTTTGGAGAATCTTCGAGTAGAGCCTCGTTCTGCTAATACCCATCAATGCGTACCCGAGACAGTTGCATAGATCTCCGATAGCTAAGCATATGAACAGCTGGAAAAGTGTTGCTTAACTAGCTCATGTAATTTCTACTTCAAAATATCTCCTAAATATAAGCACCTCCTATATCCCCACTTAAAATACCCTCTCCATTTTCCTTTACGCCTACCCCTTTCCCCAAAAAAATAGCAATGCTATGTGCGGGAAGCTCGTAGTTGTCGAAATAGTAATGAGTTAACCAAGTTGTTCAGATTCCGTAGCAAAGCCGCAACCAAAAATAGAAGATGATAGATGGAGCTGAATTTAATAGTTGCGTGCTGGTAGTGCTCCATATAAGCTTTTATCGCTTCTACTCCCATCCTCTTCAACGCTTTTCATCCTTCACTTCCCTGCAGCGCACCCGTGCCACGTGACACTTATAAACTGAATGTTTTGAAACAAAGTTTCTTTGTAATTTTATAGGGCGACCAAAAGTGTTCATATTAATCCCACACTTCCGGTCTCCCACTTGTGCGAAAGTCATCACGCAGCCGACGTTACGTTGACTGTGGGGCATTGCAGCTGTATTTTGGCGTCCAAATCGCTAACTATTGCCATTAGCGTTATCGGACCAGAAAAAAGAACTATTGCTTTTTCGCTTAAAGGAATTAATTCCTCTACGAAAGCCGACATACTTTGAAATGATAAAGCTAATTTCAAGCTAATGCGCTCGACAAGAATTTTAAAAAAAAGCATAGATTTGAGACGGCGAATAACTTCGAAATGACCAATCAACATTTATTGCGAACATATTTTTGCCATCATAAAAATGTTTACGATTTAAAGTCTATATTTGAACTAAAGTATGACTCTGTGATAGAAGAATAATGCGTTTCACGTTGAATAAACGCATGCATAAATTTCGATTGTATCTAATGAATTTTTCATTTTGTGTAACCGAAATTATTTAAATTTTAAGCTACGCTAGGCGGAATAAATCTTTTTTTTTCGATTTTGCTCTGCGATAATAATTTTCTTTTCTATAGAGCTTAAATTGCTAACGAAAACGTGGCATGATATTGGTCTCTATATACAATAAGAAGTAAAAGTAAATGAGAGTGGCAGAAAAAAGAAAACGTGTACCTTAAACTTTTGACGAAATTTTTTATGCGTTAAGAAAACAGTAAGTAGAAAACAATTGATAATAGTTCCACAAATACCCAAATAAATAGTAATAGTATGCCAAAATATTAGATCATGAAATATAGGGCGTTCATCACTTTGAAGACTATCGTTCGTCGTCATCGAATTTGCTTGATAATACGCATATAGTTAAGTGTTACGTAGACTCTTGGTGGGCTTGTTGCCGAATGCTATGACACATATGTAGAATAGTAATAGGTACTGTGATAAATGCTTATTTCATCGCTCCTAATAGCACAATATCGATGTCAACAAGCAAGGCTTGTTTACTAAAATGATCTCTGTGTATATTGATGAACAAAACCTATACAGTCACGCAATAATACATAAACGAAACGCATTCGCTGGATCAACGGCTCAACACGGCGGAGAAGTCTGAGCGAAATGGCCTTATATGCGCTACTGATAATTTCGCTTTTATAGGTGATATTTTTTTTTGGAGAAAGTTTAGCGAGAAATTCACATTGAACGGCAGCTTCATTCAGCGCTTCATTAAATAGCATAAATGCTATTTAAAAATGCGTTGAACGATGCTCGTTGATCAGCTAGGCTAAGCAAAACATTCGTATCTCGTTAAATAAACGAAAAGATTATCGAACGATAGCAGTAAATAATAGAGTTGAATTCTATGGATTATACAAAATACATTTTGTAATTACAATGGTTCTTTTTATAGTTTTGTTTTACATTCCATGAGGAGAAACGATTTGATGCTATAAGTATGGTTTGCATGATTCACAAAGTGATACGGTTAAGAACAAAAATGTTTTTCATTCGCACACACAGACACATAGACATATAGACAAACAGATACACACAGACACACACACACGTACAAAAATCATCAACAACATTACCGAATGCGTTGCACTGTTGTGTACGCGTGAAGCTTGTTTATCATAATCATAGGCTAAATTCAGGTTTTATTTTCGTGTCTTTCCTTTCACAAAATAAAACAATTAGCTTTTACAAAACAAAAAAAAACCGTGGTTGTACACTGAAGGTGGCATCATTCGTTGGTAGCAGAGAAGTAAATCGAGCAATTAATAAATCACATAGAGATAATTGACTTGAAGTTGAAGATGCAAATTCGAATTTTTGTCCTCCCAGATAACAGCGTAGGTAGTGGACGTAATAAACTCTGGTGGAAGTGATTAACTAAGGCCAATATTTAATACACATAAGTTTCAAACGATCAGCATAGCATTCGTATTGCTGATTGCTAAATGTTGATTGAGCACAAAAACGATTGTAAATGTATATTGTAAGATAACAATGAAGGCGTTATTGATGGCCAACATAGATTTGCTATATAACATGCGTAAAAAATCTTTGATAAATCATGCGGCCAAAATTTGCATACTAAATAAACATAGAGTAGAGTTAATGAAAGTAACCAAAAGGTTTTTCGCCTAAAATACATCTAATACGAGAGAAATGAGGTCATAGCTAATCAAAAACGTCAGGCATATGTCCCCGATTATTGGTTAAGCGATAAGTTACATGAGAGACGCATATGTGGTGAGTGGTAAATGCTTTTAGGCTGATTAAACAATGACATGGTTCTTACTATTTTTCATTTGTAGTCAATATTTCATAATGATTAGCAAAGTCTCATAATCTTTATTTCTTTTTTGATTGTAAGATAAAAGAAGGCAATAAAATTGCTCGTTAAATAAGTCAATAATTTTATAGCTTCTACGATTATTTCGTAAAAGCTGTAAAAATGAGCTTATAAAATAGAATACGCTTTGCTAATAGGCAATTTATGAAGTTTATTTGGGGAGAAATTACGATATAAAATATGCAATGAAATGAGATGAAAACCTATAAAGTGAACAGCGAATCATTTTATTTTCCACTTCAATGATGTAGAGTGAATTTTCGTTATTTCTTTCTTTCATTACTAACACCATATTCGCTTCATAAAACATTTTTACGATACCGTATTGTAGATTTATTTTTCAGGCTTTAAAAAATGTTATTGTAGATTTATTTTTCAGGCTTTAAAAAATGCTCATGACGATATGAAAAGCTGAGGAAGCTATTCAGAAAAAAAACAAAGTTGTAATTTTTCATGATATTGTCGATTTAGCCATTCATAGTTTCTAGAAATAGTCGTCGAATAAAGCATCAATTGGCCGTTGATTGCAATAGAAGGAAATACAGAAAAAAGATGAAGTAACATTCTCGTGTCAAATTGGCACTTTTTAAATGTTTTTTTTGCATGTTTAAGATACGAAAATAAAACCTGAAAAAAACTAATTTCACGACAAACAATGATACAGGGTTAGCAGTGCTAACATCTACGATCATTAACACTTTAATAGCCTACTCATGAAATAAGGGGGAGGGGGGGGGGGATGGGCATCGTGCTGGAAGTGATTTTCACACTCTGATACTTCCTCACAAGTTTGTAGATTGTCGCCGCTCTTACTTTATTCCATAGTTCAAATTCGTTCATACGTGTAAAATTCATGACGTCATTCTATCCCATCCAGTTATTCCATTTCGTTCATCATAAAACTCCTCGATTTCATTTCCAGTTTCCATGTACTCGAAGATGAGTGTCATAGATACAATATGCACCATATATTCTCTTAAATAACCACTGGAGCTTATAATATTTCATTTTAGGGGTTGCAACAAAATGAGAGAATACTTAAAAGGTTGTTTTACAGTAGTGAAATAACCGCGAATTTTGGATTCATTGAGCTTTCCTTTTCACAGAGCAAATCTATGAGTTGAGCTGGTATTCAGTTATTCAGATCGTTTGTTGAATGAGGAGCTTTTATTGTGTAGAAGCTCCTGAGGAGGAGGATGTTCTGTTGGACGACACGCAGTAAATCAACATTTGCTTCAAATCGTACGGCATTACCATGGTTGTCGACGCTATGATTTCTGTAGATTCAATGGTATAGATAGAAATTAGCTGGCAGTGATTGCAGCGTTTTTTTTTTTTTTAAAGCGGAAAAGCGAACAGTTGGAGAGCTCGAGATAAGCGAACAGTTGGAGAGCTCAAGATAAGCGAACAGTTCGAGAACTCGATCTGTTTCCGACCACCGCATCATAATGTTAATATGATGAAAAGTTATCGTGAATTTTTGAAACGAAAAGAAGCAGAATCTGAGCTCGCGGCAACGGCACTATCCAGTTAGCTATCTCTCAGAAAATTTTGATGCAAATACATCTAATGAGCTCAGAATTAAAAATAATAACAATATGGAATAAAAAAAGACTTTAGAACAAAACGAAAAACTGAAGCGTTTTACATAACGATTGAGTTTAGCGGCTTAACTGCACCAGTATGCATGATTAATCAATGATCAACAATGATCGGTGAGATGGAAGAGGGGAGAAATTTGTAGTCCTTAAAATGATCGAAGTGGTGGAGACAATCATTTTCAGCTTTTCTTTTTACTCAGACGTAAATAACTGCCATGAATGATACCATTTAAAAGGTCATGCGAATATGGATAATAGTGCTTTCAATAATCGAGAACAGCGGAAAATTAACAGAGCAATTTCGCAACTCCTCTTAAATGTACGCTACTCTTTTCAGTTTTTTTTTTTTTAAATAATGGTGACGAAAAAAAGGGAAAACGGACAGTTTCTTTCATCGTTATAGTATCCCCAACAAACGTCACTGCAGCCAAGCGACACCACTTTTCAATTTTCTCACAAATATTATAACCGAATGAATACTTGCTAAACCACAAGACATTTTTTATTAGGTTTTCGGTCCCGTTTCTCATGGGAACCTGTAGGGGATTGCAAAAGTGCATTGTGGCGATGGTGCGCCTAGATAAACAGCTAAATCAGTTTCAGCTAACTCAAGTTCCATAATTCGAGCAAGGTTTTACAACCATATCGCATAGCGTACAATATATCAGCAAACAAACGGGCGTGCAGAAAGAAGCAACAAGAAAAATCCGGGGTATTCATTCTCATATTAGTCAAAGCGGTTCGAAATCTTTAGAGATCTATCGTAGGAGTAAGTTTTTCTCAGCAATCGAGAAAACACAGTGATAATATCGTTTGTTCAGCGATAGATAAGATTTTTGGGCATTACACTCCGTCGAAAACGGATACAGTAATGATTGAGTGCTGAAGATAGTCACAATATAAGCATTGCGAAATTCACTCATCGCAACAACGGTGTCACAAACTGTCAGCGAATCTTTAAGCTGATACAATAAAGTTATTATTTTTCAGTTGAGAAGATCGACCTTCGAAATGTTCTGCTAAATTTACCCTTTCTTATCCGTTTTTTATGAGTTCTTCAAATCCAGGCAGCTGTGAGATTTACCTTATTCAGACGAACTTCCAGTACATTTAGGCGCTTGCAACGCGTTTCAAAGTCGTCGACCAGCCTGAGGTTTTCTACTGAAGGCTGTCACGTTCTAGTGTGAAGCAGATGTAAATTGTTTTTCACTTTCAAACTCCATGACTTCGGTTGCAGTGGTTCCCTAAAATGACCGGATATGCAGGTGGGCGACCGGACATGCAGGTGGACAGCCGGGCATGCGGACGGACAACCGGGCATGGGGGCGGACACACACAGAATTGATTTGATCAAAATTTACTATGTGAAGGATCACAAATGTCTCTCGAAAGTTATCGCACTATTCAAAGGTATATATTTTGCTTTGAAGGAAAAACAAGCAGTTATAGCTTTGACTTGTACGTTGAAGTTTGCAATGGCACGCCCACCGACGTTTCCAATAGCCCGTTTCAGATAATCACCAATTAATTTCTCTATGAAATTAAAAAAAAAATTAGCAGCTGTCAAGTGTTCAACGAATATATCGCAAACACTATGAGCAGGTGAAATGCAAAATTCAGCATTGAGGATATGCAATAACAGCAGCAAATTCCTCGCCAAAAAGTTGCACTCTTATCGTTTATAAGCCGAACGGATGATTTAAATTTGGAGAACGAAGTGTTTAGCATGCGGAAAATCGAGCGTTTAGTATGCAGAAAATGCACTATTCAAGTTGTTAAAATTGTGGCCAAAACAACAAGAAATAGTCCGCTCAATGCAAAATTTTGAGGGGGGGGGGGGGGGGGGGGGGGGGGGGGGGGGGGGGGGGGGGGGGGGGGGGGGGGGGGGGGGGGGGGGGGGGGGGGGGGGGGGGGGGGGGGGGGGGGGGGGGGGGGGGGGGGGGGGGGGGGGGGGGGGGGGGGGGGGGGGGGGGGGGGGGGGGGGGGGGGGGGGGGGGGGGGTCAGTGAGTGTTGTCGACGGCTGCTAAGGAGAGCAGCAAGACTAAAGGAACGTTGATTTCATCTACTCCCCCCACCCCTCCACGAAGAAATTTAAAGTGGAAGGGGGGGGGGGGGGGGGGGGGGAGGAGGTGGAGGGTGGTAGCTTTGCTCGTTTCAGAAGAAAAAACGTGAAAAAAGTACTATATTTCTTAGACCTTTAAGCAATGACTTTAACTAACAAGAGGATTCATTAATATGATTAAATAAAAGCCAATACATGTACGTCAGAAACTGTTAGTGAAACCTAACTTAGTGAAACCTAACTCAAGTTCCATGATTCGAGCAAGGTTTTACAACCATATCGCATTGTTTATTTACAACCATACTCAAGTTACCACTCAAGTTTTTTTACAACCACACTCCAGCGCATTGTTTATTTTTTATTATTTAAAAAAGTTTTTTTCTTTTGCTCAAGCTTTTGTAAATCCGCTATAATAAGGTTATAGCTTTGAACTATGTACTTCTACTACTACTCAAGTAACATCAAGAATACTTGATGAAACTAGTCACTAGTTATTTCTTCCCATTTACATATTTCTTCCCACTTCGTTATCAAAATAAGCCATTCTCGCAGATAAGGTTACCATCCAAATCCTCCTCGTCCTCTCTTCTGGATAGGTTTTACTTTCCGCAACGTCTCATCGTTTTTCAAACTTTAGCACTTAAGCATCAAATTTTTCTCTTCTTCTATCTTAGAACCGAATTGTTTATAGAACATTTGCCTATAAATTTCCCTAATCGTCAAAAGCTATATTCTCGTTTGAAATTCTCCTTCTGTTTATGGAATCGAAAAATCAATCCCAACTTATATATTCAGCCCCAAAATTGAGGGAGGTAGGATAGCTTATGAAGATCACGAGTAGTAGTTGTAAGGGAATGCGATGAGTAAGCTACCACTGCAGTCTTGAACAACCTAGAACAATATGAAAAATTAGTCACTTAACATGCATACGTTCGAAAAAGATGCACCTGACCGCTAATGCTTCGCTTGTATGAGGCACAACATTCATCCATAGTCATCGTTTGATAGTTCTGCCGTAAAGTAAATGAAGGTAATTAGTGATCTTTTCAGTGAACAAATGCCACAAATGATGTAGAATTAGGGCATGATTGTCAACGATTCTTTTAAAGAAGGCATCCGATCCCAACGATTTAACTTTGCAAATCGATATTTGAATGATGGAATATGAACGAATGACTTCTTAGATTGCATGACGATATAATGCGGAAGAAAAAGTAGGCACTCAACAAAGCATATGCTCGCATTTCTTTAATAACTCGTTTTTGCCGTTAAACTTGCTTCTGATCGAATCAACGAGCTGCAGTCGCATCATCGCACCGAAACATGAAATCGTTTTAAGAGGGACAGAGCAGAAACGTATGCCAACTAAAAACTTTTAAGCTGATATCACCTCCATTTGTTGGGGAAAGAAAATTGTAATCTATTATTTCTTTGTATTGTCAATCGGTATGTCGCCTCTTTGAAAATCTTCGCAAATATGCAAATATTTGGAACCGTCAAGATCTTCGTCTATTCATTGAACTTCGCGTACTATGGATTATTTTGTTGAAAGTGACTATGAGCTAAACATGAAGCATATTTGTTTCTTAACGTCGCTTGAAGCTCAACGCTTTTTTGCTTAAAGAAACCGAACACGGTCCAACTATTTATTGGCTTTAGCGATCGAAATCTGGGATTTGGCATGAGCACAGTGCTGTTCGGTTTGCAAAAAAAAAACAAAAGCCAAGAAAACTGATGCCATAATTAGGAGCAGGAAAAAATTATTCAACAACGATATTGTAAAACAGCTCGTGCAAATGGTAGTGATAGCTTTTACTTTTCTGTTACACTCAAATCGGAAAATATACGCGTTGAAATGACGTTATTGTTGAAGCAAGTGTGCTCAGTTAACCATTAATATAAATGGTCACTTTGGGAGTTCAACGGGATCAGCTCTCAGAAAAAAGCTAATAAAGCTATAAATCGGCTTCTATTCCCTCATCCCTTTATTAGGAACTCATTTCATAAATTACCAACCAAGAGTTGTACGATGGAAACAACAAAAAAAGGTGAGATATAAAGACAGAAGAAAAAATGTATTTAGAATTTACCGTATTTTACAAATCGTTTAAATGATAGCATCAAAACAGCTAAGAAAATGGCACTGTGAGTAAGTTGGAATTCGTTTTTTAGCGTTTCGGTCATTGCTTTTGGCAATTTTTTGCAGTGGCTTAGAAGAATGTACAAGAAGTGATTCAGAAACTTTACTATAGAGTTTTTTTCCAGAAAAAAAAAGGTATGAAAAGTATGTGGTTGGTTTTGCTAACTTTACGAGCACTTTTTATACCTTAAAATAATCGTCCATTGTTTTATCTCTCGCATATTTCCGTATTTACTTTTTTTTCTGAAAAAGTTACGAAAAGCTTCAGAATGAGCGCAAGAAATGAATCCACCTCGCCGACTATCCTAATTTTCTTATGACTTTTAACGATAGTCACTAATGTTCTTGGGAAGATTGCTTGACATTCTAGCGCCATAATAGTAGTTCTCTTAAGATCTACGTTGTTTCTATAAAAATAATTTTTGCTTGGTTTCAAGCATCGAAACTGCTATAAATTACATAAAATTCGGATATTTTTTATTTGGCTGGATAAATTGCTGAACACTCATCATTTCATCAATTTTGCGACCACGGATAGGTACTATTTTAATATGTATCTATTTACGCTATCCTATTATAATGTTATATATAGTACTCGGATCCATTTTGTATTTGTTGCGAAGTTTTTGCCTACAGTATTTTGCAGCAGTTCATTCGGGTTGGCAGCCCTCTTGTCCTATCGCTGCTCCGTCTAAATCAATACATCGCCGTCGACGGTCCTGAGATCCTGTTTACCTTTGAATTCAGAGTACGCCACTTGATATTTATTTGATGTAATATTTGCATATGTTTGACAATACAGTTATCGTATATAGTATTTGATGTGAAGTTTATTACTACTTATTTTTATACTTTTGATAAAATAGTATCTATTATTTATTATTTTGCAGTGTAGCATTTAATACTCCTCAATATTATTTATTATTTAATAGTTATAACGTCCTAAATACTATAACATATATGTATAAAATAGTACTTAATATAGCACGATACAGTATTCAATTATTTAATTAATAAGTACTTAACATAGCACGATACAGTATTTAATTATTTAGTTAATAAGTACTTAATATAGCACGATACAGTATTTAATTATTTAATTAATACTGTTTTCATACAGTATCTAG
This sequence comes from Toxocara canis, assembly GCA_000803305.1. NCBI lineage: Eukaryota > Metazoa > Nematoda > Chromadorea > Rhabditida > Toxocaridae > Toxocara > Toxocara canis. Next base: position 56,401 of record JPKZ01001676.1, read on the forward strand.
TCATCGTTTCCGCAATGCAAAAAGCATCATTTTCAAACTGTTTGTGACCATTGTGGATCGAATAAAGTTACATAAAATTGTGTTAGAATATGTATTTCCGTGCTAAACACATGCCTATAAGTCAAGATGACTTCGGTGCTAGTATTACAACAGATTTTTTTGCGCTAAAAATGAACGTTCCACATGAACGTCGATATCCACATCGGACTGCAATGCTTTTTTAATGAGGTTTTCGTTTTTATTCGAGAAAAGTTTACTGCTAAATATTGCAAATTTTATGCATTTTTGCAAATTTTACCCATCCGATGCAAATTTCATGCGAACCATGCAAAGATAATCGTTTTTAATCTCGTTCATCCGGACATTTTTTTTCTTTTTGGATTTTGGCGACGTTGAACTTGCTTGTTTCACTGTGACAGCGTCATGTCTAAGCCTACGGAGCTTCAATTTAGGAATCATCGACGATGAAATTAGAAAACTTGATAGAGATACTAATCTACATGCAAAGATGATTCATATTGATTTTCTCACTGATACGTCATTCTGAATGGAATATTGTGACCTAATTTTGCATGAATAAGTGCATATTGCAACCGGTTGACCGAGGAATGGAAGGAAAAAAAGGGAGGAAACGCTACTATTTTATTATTTAAAATTTGTTAGACTTGCTGAAGTGATTGAAATATGTTTATTTTATAGTACAAGCTCTTGCTTATTGGTAAGTAACAACTGATGACGCTCATGAAACCGATGAGACTTTATGACCGTAGCGTATAATCACGAAGGATGGATGAATTGGGCATAAATTTCTGTATTATAAAGTAAGTAAGTATATGTAATAGTCATAATGTTTGAAACACGACGTCAAACGCAAATATACGATATAATGAGAGTCAAGGAAAATGATGTACTTTCAGAAGAAGTTTTGCTCATTTGTTGTACAGTACACAACGAAATGGTTTTGAGCGTATCGGTTCAACGAAAGCGTTATGTGAACTCATAGATCATCCTGTACTAGTGCAACAGCTACAGCGGTTCAGAAATATTCTTTTTAAGATCAATTTCTATTAAATTCTATAAAGTCTGAGGTTACTAGAATTAATATGTGATATCATATGCTCAATGTGGAGAGTCGCCGCACTGCAGACGACTCAAAACTTTGCTATGAATTATTGGCATGGTTCTGTGTATAAGCTAAATCAGAATGATCAGTCATCGATCCATCTTTTCGATGAAATATATTGTTGCATCTGAAAATAATAAATTTTTTGAAAAACAAATTATGGCGACATCACTATATATGCATATATGTGCGCATACATCTATTTGATGCTTTCAACTAACTCAATGCCCACTGAAGCTGGAATTATGAAATTTGATAGAAAAAAAATTTACCCCTCAGGTTCAAACGATTGCCCACTATCAAATAAAATCATTGACTCGAGGAGAAGTTATGCTCTATTAAAGATGAAAAAAATTTTGCGTGCATTTATAACCGATCGAGTTGCAAACTTCGTTAACTGCATCGTAGAAAAACGAGTCTAAGAGTTCGTTTTTTTTTACTAAATGCTAAAGTAGAAGATTTTTATGAGCCGTCTTCCGGCCGGATGAAATCTCAGTATTTCCTAATTCAGTAAAGCTAATAAACTGCCAATTTAATTAGTAAGTGATTCAAAGCGTATATAATGTGCTATCTTTTGGCGCATATTCTCAATCGATTTCATTTCATGCTGTATAGACTAGTACACTTATAAAGAAAATTAATTTTGCTCATATTTCAAGTTTTCAATCAGTTATACAAGGCGATTTTTACGCAAAGACTTGTGTGGTGGAAAAATTTAAACACACAAACTGATTGGATAGCGCTGAGATATACTCATTTTTTAGCATTTGCTTAGCAACTGCTCTATGACATTTTAAAAAACTGTTCTGCTGTCATCGAACTGTGCTATACAAACGAAATTGCAACAGCTGAAATGTGTATTGAAAGTCGCAAATCGTTTTTTGTTTGCAACAAATCAAATAGTTTTGCGCAATGCAATTCTTTCATTGCATTATCAGTAACAATCGCCTTGAAAATTGATTTAAAATTTGAAAAATGAGCGAAATTAATTCCCTTTAAAATCATTTATTCGATCATCTAACGTAAACGGTGAACAACAGCGTTTTCGATTTTGATAAATTTCCATTACGCTTTGATTGTATGCATGATAAAAGTGGGGGGTCCTTCAAATATTTCTCTTTGAAGGTGTAAATTTTTTCAAAAAATTTGAAAAATTTTCATGTTGATATATCGAATATTTTTCAAACACCCTTCTGCGCATTTTCATCGAAAGTCTTTCGCTTTTATGCAGCGAATAAAATTTTCTGCTCTGACTCATTTTCTTGCGAAAAAATTCCTCCTTTTCAGAATGGGCGAATTTTTCAGTGATTAAAATTATTTCCTAAAGTTCATAGTTGATGAAGCGAAAAATCTGCAGCATTTATCTTGCTTTGCACAAATTCAGCTCATAAAGATTTGAATGAAAAAGCATTTTCTTAAGTTTCATTTCTCCTTACTTTTCAGTTGCAAGGTTGTTGGTGGAGTGGACGGGGAGGGGAGAGAGCGAGGGAGAGGATTTATATCATCCATATCTCGAACTAAAATCAAGCTTTCACTATTCAACTGACTATTTTGGCGAGTAATGCCAAATTCGTCGATGCATAATTTTGAAATATCCCTCGATTTGTATGAGACGAATAAAATAGCTTCAAAATGGGTCGAACGATCTTCATTAAGGTAGATGGGAACGTGTTTCAAACATCAACGGCGGATCTTTACTGCGATGCATTTTTCTTTTTTTTTCAGTCCATAAAGATTCGACTACGAAGATAATTTCGGGCAGAGATTTCTTTTTTTCTCCTCACTGAATTGTTGTCACATTTGACGGCCGCGATAGATACGTTTCGGCGCTCACCGATCCGCGCGGGGTAATTATTTTCCGCTAACCATTGTCCAACGCGAATCTCTTTGCACTGATATCGTTGATATGATCATCGACCGAACGGTGATTGTTTCGCTGAAAGAGTTAATGTTGTTTACATTGATGTCGCACGAACTCAATCAACCAAACAAGTAAGAAACACGGTTTCACTGAAAATATATGATGGCGGTCACTTTCTTTTCATGGGCAGCCATATCTGATGGAAAGGTCACCATGATACGGAGCTATCACTCTAACAATAATCACTATTCTTTGAATTTTGAAGCGAATTTACAACCAGTCACAGTAGGGGTTTTATAACAGCGGACAAATTTGATATAACAAACAAATGGGAATTATGATGTTAGATGTTAAAAAATCACTAATATAAATGATACTACAAAATCGCAGCAATGAATCGCTAAGCCATTTTTATCTAATAAGTTATCAGATTGAAGAAAGTCATTTAAAATTTTCAATGCGTGAATAGCGCATAACTAGTGCGAAAAAAACAAAGCTGTAATGCATCAATTGAAGTTCCATCGTACAGCTCGCATAAGTGTATTGAACAACCACTCGTATAAAAACTGCGTCATTTTCTCAAACAGCAATTACTTACTAGTCCGCACATGCACACAGTTTATCCTCCGCCACCATACTATAATGCAGTCGTGTCAAAAGTCGACTTATAACTGTCCTATTTTGCCTCTATTCATATTCAGCATATAAGAAACACTCATCTATACTCCGTATATGATAAATAAATACAACAAATACCATACGTATAGGTAATAAATACTCATCTATAACAGTTATAGTATACCGACGATTGGCAATATACGGTAGAAATGAGTGAACTTTTACATTCCGCCGATCACATGCTCCGTTCGTTTCGTAAATCCGGTTGCCAGATTTGAAGGCCGATTGAGTCGATTTTATCGGTGTTTTTTTCTTGGCGATGTCAACAAAGAAGGGACGTACAATAAATGTTGATTGCACTCACCGCGAACGAGGCAAATGATTTGAGGACAAGATAAGAGAATTTTTGCATGATCATTTCCGCAAATCTCCGAACACCTTTTCGCGTTCATCGTCACCTATCGTTGTCGTCGTGTTTTCGGATGGCCAACAAGACAATCGCATAAGAAATCGACTTGTAATGAACACAGTAAACACGTTAATTTTGTTATCGGGCCGAAATTCATAAGATAGTTTAGCGATCATGATCGATCAGCTATGCAACTTTGTTGTTGAAAATCCACTAGTATCCTAACGTCAATTTGAGGACATAGTTTTTGGAGGCAAATGTTGATTAAAGATGTCGTTGTTTGACCAAACATGGACAACGTGGATAGCCGCACGATTAAACTGTTGGTAAAATTGTGATATCACTGGTCGCAAGTGGGGAGCTTTTGAGGCCATTAAAATCCCCATGTATATCTGTCGATCTACAAACGCTTGCATTATATGTTTGTCGGCCTGTGTGTCTCTCTGTCTGCCTATAAGTGCATTTGTGCATTTGAGCTGTGGTGAATTTCACGCTTTGATCTCTTTTAGCATTTTTGAGCTTGCTGTATTCTGCTTGAAAAGAGGAATGCTTTTGCTAAGAGCGAAAGATTCGTTGAGTTACTCGGTTGGATGATTTAAAATATGCATGCATTATTATCTTCGCTCTGTCGACGAGCATTCCATGCGTTCGTTCCCTACAAAGACCTGCTGTAATAATACTTTTCCAGTAAAAGGGTGACAAAAGAGTTAGAAATGAAGTAACAGAACGCATAGTCTAATGATGATAAAGCAAAAGTGTTGCGAACAAACGGCTCAGTATA